>JAUUDW010534039.1:0-12134 GCA_032361385.1 Panulirus guttatus | reverse complement strand
TGGGTTGGACAACAGATCAGGTATGTCAGCTTGCTAAAATATACAACAACAGTTTGCTTTAACAGATCAGGGTGTTGCGTCTGACATTGTCAGGTGTGCGTGTTGTGTCTGACATCGCTCAGTATTCGTGTTGTGTCTTACAGACATGAGCCATATTACCAAGACATGAGCCTCAACCCTGAAACATGAGCATTAACCCAATGAAATGAGCCTTACCCCCAAGAAAAGAAGATGAATCTCACGATATGATCCTCAACCCTTCAACATGAGCCATAACCCCACAACTAAGGGCTTCACCCCACAAAATAATCCTCAGCTCCACGATATGAACCTAAACCACATGACATTAGCCTTAACGTCACGACATGAACCTCAAAACCAAGACAAAAGCCTCAACCCCGTCACATGTGCCTCAACCCCAAAATTTTAGCCTTAACTCCATGACATCAGCCTCAACCCCACGAACTTAACTTCAACCTCACGATGAGCCTCATCCCCATTAAAGGAGCCTAAATCTCAGCAAAAGAGCCTCAATCCCACGACATGAGAATCAATCCAACTCCACAACATGAGCCTCAACCCCACGATATGAGCCTGAACCCTAAGTCATGAGCCTCAACCCCACGACATGAGCTTCAACCCCATGACATTAGCCTCAACCTCACGACATTAGCCTCAACACCGAGAGAAGAGCTTCAACCCCAGCACATGAGCGTCAACCCAAGACATGAGTCTTATCCCGATGACATTAGCCTTATCCCCACTAAATTAACTTTAACATCAAGACATGAGCCTCAACAAAAATAAGGAGCCTCAACCCCAGACTTGAGCTTTAACCTCAAGAAATGAGCCTCATCCCAAGACATAAGCCTCAACCACACAATGTAAGAGTGAACCCCACAACAAGAGCCTCAACCCCAAAGCCTGAGCTTCAATCCCATGAAATGAGCCTCAGCCCCACGACAAGAGTGTCAATCTCACAACATGAACCTCTACACCTCAAAAAGAGCCATAACCCCACAACAAGATCTTCATCCCCAAGACTTGAACCTTAACCACACAAAATGAACCTAAACCCCAAAACATGAGCCTCAATCCCAAGACAATCTTCAAGCCCACGTCATGAATCTCAACCCTAAGCCAAGAGCCTCAACCTCAAGTCATGAGCCTTAACCCCAGGACATAAGCTTCAACCCCAACACATGAGCCAAAACCCCACGACTTATGCCTCATCCCAACGACATGAGTCTCACCCCAAGATATGAGGTTCAACCCAATGACGTGAGCCTCAACCCCGCGATATAGAGCTTCAACCACAACACATGAGTCTCACTCCCACTACATGAGTTTCAACACCAAGACATGAGCCTCAACCCCAAGACGTGAACGTTAACCCTAAAACATGAGCTATAACCCTAAAACATGAGCATTAACCCAATGAAATGAGCCTTACCCCCAGTAAATGAGCCTGAATCTGACGATATGATCTTCAACCTTAAGACATGATCCTTAACCCAGCAAAAGAGCCTTAACCTCATGGCATGAGAATCAATCCCATGACATGAGCCTCAACACCACGACATGAGCCTGAACCCAATATATATGAGCTTCAACCCCAAGACAAGATCCTCAACCTTCGACATGAACCTCAACCCCAAGACATGAGCTTCAAACCCACAACATGAGCTTCAACCCCACAGCATGAGCCTTAATCCCGGAAATGAACCTTAACCTTATAAAATGAGCTTAGTCTCACGGCTCGATCCTCATGCCCACAACGTGAGTCTCAACCCCACGACATAAGCCTTAACCCCAAGTCATGAGCTTCAACCTCACGGCATGAGCTTCAACCCCATGGCATTAGCCACAACCTCACGACATGAGCCTCAACGCCGAGAGAGGAGCTTCAACCCCAGCGAATGAGCTTCAACCCAAGACATGGGCCTTACCCACACGACATCAGCCTTAGCCCCACGATATATACTTTAACCTCATGACATGAGCCTCAACCCTAAGAGAGGAGCCTAAACCCCAAGACATAAGTCTCAATTCCAAAACATAAGCCTACAAACTACAACATGATCCTCAACCCCAAAACATGAGCCTTAACCCCCGTAAATGAGCCTTAACCCCCCAAAAGAGCCTCAGTCTCAACACATAATTCTCAACTCCACAACATAAACCATGACCCTACGACATGAGCCTAACCCACAACATAAGAATCAACCACACGAGATAGGCCTCAGCCCCATGACATATGCCTTAACCCTTCGACATGAGCTTCAATCCCTCGACATGATCCTCATCCCCAATACATAAGCTTCATTCACATGACATGAGGCTCAATTCCAATACATAAGCCTGAATTCCACGAAATGAGCCGAAACCCCACAACATAAGCCTTAACCCCAAGGCATGTGCTTCAACTCCACATGAGCCTCTACCACAAGATAGGAGCCTCAACCCCAAAACATAAGACACCACCCCAAGACTTGAGCCTCAAAACCACAACATGAGCCTCAACCACACAACATGACCCTTAATCCCAGTAAATGAGCCTTTACCTACAAAATAAGTCTCAATCTCATGACATGATTCTCAACCCTACAACATGAGCCTCAGTCCCACGACATGAGCCTCACCCCATAACATAAGCCTCAACCCACGATATAGGCCTCAATCCCATGAGATAAGCCTCAACCGATCGACAGGAGCCTTAACCCTAGATATGGGCCTTAACTCCAATACATAAGCTTCAATCCCAAGACATGAGGCTCAACCCCACAACATGAACATTATCCCCAAGACATGAGCATCAACCTCACGATATAAGCCTGAACCCAAAAACATGAGCCTTAACCCCAAGGCATGAGCTTCAACTCCACATGAGCCTTAACCCCAAGTTAGGGGCTTCAACCTCCATACATAAGCCTCAACCTCAAGACATCAGTCACAACACCACAACATATGCCTCAACCCAGCAACATGACCTTTGATCCCCGAAAATGAGCCTTAATCCCATAAAATGAGCCTTAGTATTACGACATGATTCTCAACTCCACAACATGAGCCTCCACCCCACGGTATGAGCCTCAAGCCCACAAAATAAGCCTCAATCCAATGACATGAGCCTTAACCATATGACATAAGCCTCAAGCCTTCGATATGAGCCCCAACCCCAGGGCATGAGCCTTAACTCTACGACATCAGCCTCAAACCCACGAACTCAAAATTAACCTCACGACATGAGTCTCAATACCAGGGAAGGAGTCTTATCCCCAACAAAAGAGCCTTAACCTCACGACATGAGAACCAATTCCACGACATGAACCTTAACCCTACAATATTAGCCTCAACCCCACGATATGAGCCTGAACCCGCACACATGAGCCTCAACCCTAAGACAGAATCCTCAATCCCACGACATGAGCCTCAACCCCAACACATGAGCTCTAACCCCACAACATTAGCTTCAACCCCACAACATGAGCCTCAGTCTCACGGCATGATGCTCAACTTTACAACATAAGCCTCCACCCCACGACATAAGCCTTAACTCCAAGTCAGAAGCCTCAACTCCACGACATGCGCTTCAAACCCATGACGTTAGCCTTAACCTTAGGACATGAGCCTCATCACCGAGAGAGGAACCTCAACCCCAGCACATGAGCCTCATCCCAAGACATGAGCCTTACCCCCATGACATCAGCCTTAACAACACGATATCAACTTTAACATCACGACCTGAGCCTCAACCCCAGGACATGAGCCTCAACCTCAAGACATGAAAATGAATCCCACGACATGAGCCTCAAAACACCGACATTAACCTCAACCCTAACATCTGATCCTCAACCTAGAGACAAAAGCTTCATATCCAAGACATGAGCCTCTACACCACAACATGAGCCTTAACCCCCCTAAATGAGCCTTAAACCGACAAAATGAGCTTCAGTCTCACGATACGATTCCCAACTCCACAACATGAGCCCCAACCCCTCGACCTAAGCTTCAACCCCAATACATAAGCTTCACTCCCAAGACATGAGTCTGAATTCGACGACATGAGCCTTAACACCACGACATGAGCCTGAATTCCACGATATGAGCCAAAACCCCGCAACATGAGCCTTAACCCCAGGGCATGAGCTTCAACTCCGAGATAGGAGCCTCAGCCCTAAGACATAAGCCTCAACCATAAGACATGAGCCTCAACACCAAAACATGAGCCTCAACCCCAGAACATGAACCTTAACCACACAAAATGAGCCTCAGTCTTACGACACGATTCTCAACCCCAAAACATGAACTTCGACCCCACAAAATGAGCTTCAGCCCCATAACATAAGCCTCAGTCCCATGACAAGAGCTTTAACCACATGACATAAGCCTCAACCTCAGCACATGAGCCTCAACCCCAAGACATGAGCCTTAACTCCACATCAGCCTCAACCCCATGAACTTAACTTCAACCTATTCACATAAACCTCAACCCCAAGAAAAGAGCCTCAACTCCAACAAAGAAGCCTCAACCTCACAACATAAGCCTCAACCTAACACATGAGCCTCAACCAAAGCACCTGACCCTCAACCCCACAACATGAGATTCAACCCCAACACATGAGCTTCAACCCCACAACATGAGTTTCAACCCAGCAACATGAGTCTTAACCCCCAGATATAAGCCTTAACCCCACAAAATGAGTCTCAGTCTTACGACATGATCCTCACCGCCACAAGATAAGCCTCAACCCCACAACATGAGCCTTGACTCCAAGTCATGAGTCTCAACCCTCAAGAAATGAGCTTCAACCCCATGACATTAGCTTCAACCTCACGATATGAGCCTCAACACCGAGAGAGTAGCCTCAACCCCAGCATATGAGCCTGAACCCAAAACATGAGCCTTACCCCCACGCCATCAGACTCATCCCCACAATATTAACTTTAATCTCACGACATGAGCCTCAACCCCTAGAAAGAAACCTTAACTCCAGCAAATGAGCCTCAACCACAAGACATGAGAATGAAACCCAAGACATGAGCCTCAAAACAACGACATTAGCCTCAACCGCACGAAATGAGCCTCAACCCAACACCTGAGCCTCAACCATAAGGTAGGAGCCTCAATTCTAGAATATAAGCTTCACTTCCAATACATGAGCCTCAACAAAGCAACATGAGCCTCAACCTCACAACATGAGCCTTAACCCCATAATGAGCCTCAATCCCACAAAATGAGCTTCATTCTTACGACATGATTCTCAACTCCACACCATGAGTCTGGACCTCACAACATGATCCTAACCCTACAACAATAGCCTCAACCCCACGACATAGGCCTCAATCCCATGACATAATCCTTAACCTTTCGACATGAGCCTCAATCCCATGACATAATCCTTAACCTTTCGACATGAGCCTCAACCCCTCGATATGAGGCTGAACACCAATACATAAATCTCAGTCCTAAGACATGACGCTCACCTCCAAGACATGAGCCTGAATTCCACGACATGATTCTTAATTCCACGACATGAGCCTCAGCCCCATAACATGAGCCTTAACCCCAAGGCATGAGGTTCAACTCCACATGAGCCTCAACCTCAGATAGGAGCCTCAACCCCACGACATAAGCCTCAACCCCAAGACATGAGCCTCAACACCAACACATGAGCCTCAACCCCAGAACATGACCCTTAATCCTTGTAAATGAGCATTAACCCCACATAATGAGCCTCAGTCTTACATGATTCTTAACTCCACAACATAAGCCTCGACCGCACAATATGAGCCTCAACCCCTAACATAAGCCTTAACCCCACAAAATCAGCCTCAGTCTCACATGGTTCTCAACTCCACTACATGAGCCTCAACCCTACGAACTGAGCCTCACCCCACAACATAAGCCTCAACTCCCCAACATAGGCCACAGTCCCATGACATAAGCCTCATTCCATCGACATGAGCCTCATCCCCAATACATAAGCTTGAATCCCATGACATGAGGCACAACTCCAAGACATGAGCCTGAATTCCACAACATGATCCTTAACCCCAGGACGTAATCCTCAACCCCATGATATGAGCCTCAATCCCTCAGTATGAGCCTTAACCCCAAATCATGAGCTTCAGCTCCACAAGAGCCTTAACCCTAAGATAGGAGCTTCATCCCCAAGACAAGCCTTAACACCAACACATAAGCCACAACACCACAACATGTGCCTCAACCACACAACATGACCCTAAATCCCCGTAAATGAGCCTTAACACCACAAAATGAGCCTCAGTCTCATGACATGATACTCAACTCCACAACATGAGCCTCAACCCCAAAACATAAGCCTCAGTCCTACGACATAAGCTTCAACTCCTCGACATGAGCCTCAACACCAAGACATGAGCCTTAACTCTACGACATAAGCCTCAATTCCACAAACTTAACTTCAGTCTCACGACATGAGCCTAAACCCCAAAACATGAGCCTCAACCCCAAGACACGATCCTCGACACCACGACATAAGCTTCAACTCCACCACATGAGCGTCAACTCCACATTATGAGCCTTAACCCCACAAAATGAGCCTCAGTCTCACAGCATGTT
The DNA here is from genome assembly GCA_032361385.1 of Panulirus guttatus. Taxonomy (NCBI): domain Eukaryota; kingdom Metazoa; phylum Arthropoda; class Malacostraca; order Decapoda; family Palinuridae; genus Panulirus; species Panulirus guttatus. The sequence continues at coordinate 5,530 of JAUUDW010534039.1, read as the reverse complement.
CCTCAACTTTACAACATGAGCCTCAACCCCACGACATGAGCCTTAACCCCAAGTCATGAACCTCAGTCCCACGATATGAGCTTCAACCCCATGACATTAGTCTGAACTTTACGACATGAGCCTCAACACCTAGAGAGGAGCCTCAACCATAGCAAATGAGCCTCACTCCAAAACATGAGCTTTATCCCCATGACATCAGCCTTAACTCTACGATACTAACTTTAACCTGACCACATGAGCCTCAACTCCAGTAAAGGAGCCTCAATCCCAGCACATTAACCTCAACCTCAAGACATGACAATGAAACCCACGACATGAGCCTAAAACAACGACATTAGCCTGAATCCCACGAAATGAGTCTCAACCCTAACAAATGAGCCTCAACCCCAAAATAGATGCCTCAACCCCAAGACATAAGCCTCAATTCCAAGACATGAACCTCAACACCAAAACATGGGCCTCAATCCCACAATATGAACCTTAACCCCAGCAAATAAGCCATAGCCTCACAAAATGAGCCTCAGTCTCACGATATGATTTTCAGCTCCACAACATGAGCCTCAACCCCTCGACAAGAGCTTCACTCCCACGACATGAGGCTCAGCTCCAAGACATGAGCCTGAATTAAACGAAATTAGCCTTAACCCCACGACATAAGCCTCAACCCCACGACATAAGCCTCAGCGCCATAACATGAGCTTCAACTCCACATGAACTTCAACCACAAGATAGGAGCCTCAACCCCTAGACACGAGCCTCAACATCACAACACGAGCTTCAACCCCACAACATCATCCTTAACCTCCGAAGATAAGCCTTAACCCCACAAAATGAGCCCCAGTCTCAAGACATGCCAACCCCACATCATGAGCGTCAACCCCACAGCATAAGCCTCAATCCCACGACAGGAGCCTTAACCATATGATATAAGCCTCAACCTCAGCACATGAGCCCCAACCCCAAGACATGAGCCTTAACTTTACGACATCAGCCTCAAACCCACGAACTTAATTTCAACCTCACGATATTAGCCTCAACCCCAAGAAAGGAGCTTCAACCCAGCAAAAGAGCCTCAAACTCACGACATGAGAATCAATCCCAAAACTTGAGCCTTAACCCCAAGACATTAGCCTAAACCCCACAACATGAGCCTTAATTCCAATACATGAGCCTCAACCCCAAGACAGGATCCTCAATCCCAGGACATGAGCCTCAATCACAAGACATGAGCTTCAATCCCACAACATGAGCCTTAAATCCCGGAAATGATCCTTAACTCCACAAAATAAGCCTCAGTGTCACAGCATTATCCTCACCTTCAACCCATTAGCCTCAACCCCACGACATGAGCTTTACTCCAGGTGATGAGTCTCAACCCTCACGAAAAGAGCCTCAACCCCACGGAATTAGCCTAAACATCACGACATGAGCCTCAACACCGAGAGAGAAGCCTCAACCCCAGCATATGAGCCTCAGCCCAAGATATGAGCCATACCACCACGACATCAGCCTTAACCCCACGATTTTAATTTTAACCTCATGATATGAGTCTTAACCCCAAGAAAGCAACCTCTACCCCAGCACATAAGCCTCGTCCTCAAGACATGAGAATGAAACCCACGACATGAGGCCCAAAACAACGACATTAGCCTCATCCAACGAAATGAACCTCAACCCCAACATATGAGCCTCAACCCCAAATAAGAAGCCTTAACCTCAAAACATAAACTCAATTCCAAGACATGAGCCTCAACACCACAACATGAGCCTCAACCCCACAACATGAGCCTTAACCCCGGTAAATGAGCCTTGACCCACAAATGAGCCTCAGTCTTGACATGTTTTTCAACCCTGCAACATAAACCTCAACCCCACGACATGAGCCTTAACCAAAGGACATAAGACACAACCCCTCGACATGAGCTTCAACCCTTATATATAAGCTTCAATCCCAAGACATGGAGCTCAACTCCAAGACATGAGCCTGAATTCCGCACCATGATCCTTAACCCTACGAAAAGAACCTCAGCCCCAAATCATGCGCCTTAACCCCAAGGAATGAGCTTCAACTCCACATGAGCCTCATCCCAAGTTTGGAATCTCTACCCCAGGACATAAGCCTCAACCCCAAGGCAGGATCCTCAACACCACAACATGAACCTCAACCCTACAGCATGACCCTTAATCCCCGTAAATGAGCCTTAACCCCACAAAATAAACCTCAGTTTCACGACATGATTCTTAACTCCACAGCATGAGCCTCGACCCAACGATATAAGCCTCAACCCCTCAACCTATGCCTTAATCCCACGACAAGAGCCTTAACCACATGACATAAACCACAACCCCTCGACATGAGCCTCAACCCCATGACATGAGCCTCAACTCCACGACATGAGCCTTAACCCCACGAACTTAACTTCAAACTTACAACAACAGACTCAGCCCCAAGAAAGGTGCTTCAACCCCAGCAAAAAAGCCTCAAACTCACGACATGAGAATCAATCCCACGACATGAGCCTGAACCCCATGACAATAGCCTGAACCACACCACTTGAGCCTCAACCCCAAAACAGGATCCTCAACCCCACGACTTGAGCTTCAACCCCAAGACATGAGCTTCAAACCCACAACATGAGCTTCAACCACAGAACATGAGCCTTAAACCCTGGAAATGAGACTTAATCCCACAAAATGAGCCTCAGTCTCACTGTATGATCCTCAACTCTACGACATGAGCCTCAACCCCACGACATGACCTTCAACCCCATTACATTAGCCTCAACCTTAATACATGAGCCTCAGCACCGAGAGAGGAGCTTCAGCCCTAGCGCATGAGCCTCAACCTAAGACAAGAGCCTTACCCCCACGACATCAGCCTTAATTCCATGATATTAACTTTAACCTCACCACATGAGCCTCAACCCCAAGAAAGGAACCTCAACCCCAGCACATGAACTTCAACCTAAAGAAATGAGAATGAAACTCACGACATGAGCCTCAAAACAGCATGAGCCTCAACCCCATGAAATGACTCTCAGCCCCAACACATGAGCCTAAACCCAAGATATATGCCTAATTTTCAAGATATGAGCTTCAACCCCACAACATGATCCTAAACCCCTGTAAATGAGCCTGAACCCCACAAAATGAGCTTCAGTCTCACGATATGACTCTCAACTTCACAACATGAGCCTCGACTACACAACATGAGATTAACCCCACAACATAAGTCTCAACCCCAAGATATAGGCCTCAACCCCATGACATAAGCCTCGACCCTTTCGACATGAGCCTCAACCCCTCGACATGAGCTTCAATCCCAAAACATAGGCTTCAGTCATACGACATGAGGCTCAACTCCAAGATATGAGCTGTATTCCACGACTAAGCTTTAACCCCACGACATGAGCCTTAAACCCAAGGCATGAGCTTCAAATCCACATGAGCCTCAATCCCAAGATAATAGCATCAACCATAAGACGTAAGCCTCAACCTCGAGACATGAGCCTCAACACCACAATATGAGCCTCAACCTCACAACATGACCCTTAATCCCCGTAAATGAACCATAACCTAACAAAATGGGCCTCAGTCTTACGACATGATTCTCACCTGCACAACATGAGCCTCGACCCCACGACATGAGCCTAACCCCACAACATAAGCCTCAACTCCACGACATAGGCCTCACCCCATGACATGAGCCTCAACCCTTCAACGTGAGCCTCAACCCCTCAGCATGAGCCTCAATCTCAATGCATAAGCTTCAATCCCACGACATGAGGCTCAACCCCAAGATATGAGCTTGAGTTCCACGACATGAGCCTTAGCCACACGACATTAGCCTCAACTCCACGATATGAGCCTCAATCCCACAACATGAGCCTTAACCTCAAGGGATGAGCTTCAACTCCATATGAGCCTCAACAACGCAACATAAGCCTCAACCCCACATCATGACCCTTAAGCCCGTAAATGAGCCATATCCCGACAAAATGAGCCTCAGTGTCATGACATGATTCTCAACTTCACAACACGAGCCTCGACCAGACGATATGAGCCTCAACCCCTCAACCTATGCCTCAAACCCACGACATGAGCCTTAGCCACATTACGTAAGCCACAACCTCTCGACATGAGCCTCAACCCAACGACATGAGCCTTAACTCCACGACATCAGCCACAACCCCACGAACTTAACCTCAACCTTACAACATCAAACCTCAACCCCAAGAAAGGTGCCTCAACCCTGGCAAAAGATCCTCAACCTCACGACATGAGAATCAATCCCACGACATGAACCTGAACCCCACGACATTAGCCTTAACCGCACGACATAAGCGTCAACTTCAACATAAGATCCTCAACCCAAGACATAAGCTTCAACCCCACAACATGTGCTTCACCCCCACAACATGAGATTCAACCCTCGGAAATGAGCTTTAACCCCACAAAATAAGCCTCACTCTCACGGCATAAGCCTCAGCTCCACAACATGAGCCTCAGCCCCACGACACGAGCCTTTACCACAAGTCATGAGCCTCACCCCTACGACTTGAGCTTCAACCCCATGACATTAGCCTCACCCTCACGACATGAACCACAACACCGAGAGAGGAGCCTCAACCCCAGCACATGAGCCTCAGCCTAAGACATGAGTCTTAATCCCACGACATCAGCCTTAACCCCACGATGTTAAGTTTTAACTCATGACATGAGCCTCAACCCGAAGAAAGGAACCTCAACAGCACCTGAGCCGCAACTTCAAGAAATGAGAATGAAACCCACAACATAAGCCTCAAAACAAGGATATTAGCCTTTACTCCACGAAGTGAGCCTCAACCCCAACTTATGAGCCTCATCCCCAAGAAAGAAACCTCAACCTCGAGACATAAGCCTCAACTCCAAGACATGATCCTCAACACCACAACATTAGCCTCAACCCCACGACATGAGCCTCAACCACACGACATGAGCCTTTATCCCAAGGCATGAGCTTCAATTCTGCATGAGCCTCAACCCCGCTATATGAACTCAACCCCAAAACTTGAGCCTAAGCCCATATAAGCCTTAATCCTAAAACATGTGCTTTAACCCCACGTAATGAGCCTTAACCCCAACAAATGGGTCTGAATCTCTTAATCCTCAACCCCAAAGCATAACTCGACACCAAAACATGAGCCTCAACCCCACGTCATTAGCCTCAAACTCACGACATGAGCCTTAAAACTAAGACAGGAGCTTCAACCCCGGCACAGAGACTCAGCCACAAGATATGAGCTTCAATCCCATGACATGAGCCTCAACCTCACGATAAAGAGCTTCAACTCCAAGACATTAGCCTCAATCGCAAGACACGAGCCTCAACTTTAAGACGTGAGCCTTAACACCAAGACATGAGCCTCAGCCTCAAGCCATGAGCCTCAATTCCAAGTCACGAGCCTCAACCCAAAGACATGAACTCAACCCAACGACATGAGCCTCAACCCAACGACATGAGCCTCAACCCCAAGATATGAGCCTCAAC
>JAUUDW010533818.1:0-12136 GCA_032361385.1 Panulirus guttatus | reverse complement strand
CTTGTGATTTCCTTCTTTTGGAAAAGTAAAACAGGAAGGGAGGATTTCCAACCCTCCCTGCTCTCACCCCTTTTAGTTGCCTTTTATGACCCACGGAATGCGTGGGAAGTATTTGTTCTCCCTTATCCCCATGGATGAATAAAATTTTCTCCTCTGGTTTGATAAATATACTTTAAGACAAAAAGTTTTGTTAAATTTTAAGCTTGACTTGATTGAACTGAGGTCAGTAATATTATTCTTCTTTGATGCTTTCTCATCATGAAATGTTCCCAAGATTGTATTTAGGTTCTGAGAGTATTAAGCTACTGTCCTTGAAAGACTAATGTCAACTTGTTCAGGAGGTGTATGAAAACTTACAGATTTCTGATCCAAGAATAGTATGTGTAATTTTAGTCAAAATTGACTTTCTTACGAGTATATATAGCACTTGTTGCAATGGCAATGAATCCGAGAGTTATTGCACCTTATGTTGCACATTTATATATAGTGATTTGATGATTTATATGGGCTGAATATTGCTTTTGTATTATTTAAAATTATTTTCATTATCAAATATAGCACTGTAAATAAGTTAGAAACGATAACATAAGTTAGAATGAGGTGCACTCGAGGAAATTGTGGTGTGCTTTGGTGATCATTTATGTAAGTAGACTATTCATATAGATTGAACAGTGCATTAGCTATCTGTCTGTCTATCTGTATCACTGACACCCATTCCCTCTGGGAACTCCCATCATGGGAGTGGTCACAGCAAAAGAGTCCACTTATTTTTTTCCTTACATGTCTCCATGCATACACCATTCCAAGCATTCTACCCCCATTTCTGTCCTTCCAATACTCTTCCCCTCCATTAGCAATATTTTGAAATATATAAAATATCATGTGTGAGTCCTTAGATAGGTTAGAAATTATGAGACAGGTTAGAAAAAATGTTCACTTGGCTGGTATAGCAATTAGTTTTGCTGACAGTGATGCATTCATGGGCAGCCTGGGGTCAAGTGCGTTGGTTTGAATCCTGGTTGCAGCATTCAGTCTACGGTCAACCCAGCTGTTCATCCTCTCTTAGGGTTTGGTTGATAAAATTGGTACTGGCTTAGGCTAGGGTACATATTGTCTTTCTTACGTGATCACTGTTTTCCATGTTAGTGAGGTAGTGCCAGGAACAGATGAAGAAAAGCTGCATATGTTCACATCCATTCTCTAGCTGTTACATGTAATGCACATTTTTTGATGATAGTGTGGCAGATATAGGGTGTTTGGGTTGGGGTGATATGCGAAGTGAGAGTCATGGAGAGTTGTTTGGTGAAGAGAGAAGAGGTGGTGAAAGCCTTATATAAGATGAAAAGTGGCAAGGTGGCTGGATTTGTCGTTGAATTGATTAAGAAATGGGGTGACTGTGTTGTTGATTGGCTAGTTGGGATTTTCTTTGTATGTAAGGATCATGGTGAGGTGCCTGAGGATTGGTGGAATGCATGTTTAGTGCCATTGTATAAATGCAAGGGGATAAAGGTGATTGCTCAAACTGCAGGGGTATACGTTTGTTGAGTGTACCTGGTAAGTTGTATGAGAGTGTAATGATTGAGAGGGTTAAGGCATGTACAGAGCATCAGATTGTGGATAAGCAGTGTGGTTTCAGAGGTGGTAGAGGATGTGTGGATCAGGTGTTTGCTTTCAAGAATGTGTGTAAGAAATAGAGGAATGGATGGATTTGTATATGGTATTTTTGGATCTGGGGAAAGCATATGAGAGGGTTGATAGAGATGCCGTGTGGAAGGTCTTAAGAATATATGGTGTGGGAGGAAAGATTGGTAGAAACAGTGAGAAGTTTTTATTGAGTGTAAGGCATGTGTTCAAGTAGGAAGAGAGGAGAGTGAATGGTTCCAAGTGAAGGTTTGTTTGTGGCAGGGGTGTTTGATGTCATCAATGTTGTAAATTTATTTATGGACGGGCTGGTGAGGGAGATAAATGGGAAAGTCTTGGAGAGAGGACCTGGGAAGTGAGTCAGTTGTTTGCTTGATGATGCAGCACCAGTGACAGATTCAAGTGAGAAACTGCAGAAGTTGGTGACTGAGTTTGGAAGGGTGTATGAAAAGAGGAAGTTGAGAGTAGATGTGAATAAAAGCTTTAGCAGAGTTGAGGGACTTGTTTGTTGGGGGCATGAGATTGAATGGAGAAAATTTTGGAGGAAGCAGAGTGTTTTAGATACATGGGAGTGGACATGACAGTGAATGGGATATGGTACTAATAGGTAATCACGAATAAGTGATGAATACTTCTTAAATTTCAGGAAATAATAATGAAAGGCATCTTCATACAGTATATTATGAGTGAAATCTTGGTGGGTAGAAGATATAAATAGTTTATCTATCTATCTGTATCTCTGATGCCACTCTCTTAAGGGGATGGCTGTTAGAACACAGCCCCTCCAAGGATTGATAGCATTTAGAGTAATGTCCATTGATAAGAGCGCAACTACAGTTGGGATATTAAAGGAGGCAGTGAGACCCTTCCATAATGAAGATTTGTAAAGTATTGATAATGGGTGATTTCAAATATAGGGAAATAGACTGGGAGAACTTGGATACTCATAGAGACCAGAGCATGAAGGTACAATTTCCTTCGAATATGCACCGAACTTCCTGTATCAGCAAGTCAAGGAGCATACAAGATCTATGAGGGACAACATACCATCATAATTTGACCTTATCTTCACACAAGACAGGAAGAAAATAGAACCCATCAAATATGAAGCAATTTGGGGGCAGAGCAATAATGTATTACAGTGTGGTGGAGAAAGATACAAGTGGGAGATCAGAGGAAGCACAGAAATTTTAGAGGAAATACAGTAAAGGTAGCTGGGTAGAGCTGATCACGTTTTTTGCGAGTGTAGATTAGGAAAATGGAGGTCTACATAGAAGGTTTTGTGAAATCTTCTTTAAAGGAATTATGACATGGGTGCTATGGAATACTAAAAGAGGAGAAAGAATGAAAATGGAAAGAAGTATGGCTCACCATACAATGCCAAAGAGCAAGAGAACTCAGCGTTATACTATGGAAGAGGTGGAAACATCATTTAAGCCAGTCAGAATAAAAAAGATACAGTAGAGCAAGAAATGAGAGTTGCAAGGTAAGGAGGGAGGTTTAGAGAGGTTGTGAAAAGAGTATTGTGGACAAGGTGAAAGATAACCCAAACCTTTTTGTATAGGTTCAATAGGAACAAACTATCAGTTAAAGTACAACTAATCAGGCCAAGGGAATCAGAGGGAATAACTCTTAAGGAAGACAAGGAGATATATGAGAGCTTAATGTCAAATTCAACAGTGTTTTCTTGGAATATAATACTATACCAGTATTAGAAAGGAGAAAAGGGGAAGAAGTCTTGGTTAGTATAAAGATTGGCAGGAAAAGGATTAGAAAGGTGAACAGGGGAAGACGTCTTGGTTAGTATAAAGATTGGCAGAAATAGATGAATCAGACTATTAAATTACTTGACCCTTGCAAAGCACACAGACCTGATTGTGTGAAGAAATGTGCTGAAGCATTTACTCTGCCTCTTGAAATACTAATCAGTAGGACACTGGAAGAAGGGTTAGTTCCAAAACTGAGTAATTGGGCAAATATGAGAACCTGTAAGAAAGGACACCAGGAAATTGTACTAAACTACAGACTAATTTCAATGATGAGTGTTTTTTTTAAAACCTTGGAAATGATAGTCTGAAAACAAAAGAATAATCACCTTCAAAGGAGAAAATTCTTAACTAGGAAAAATCACAGCTTCAGAGAAAGGAGGTCGTGTATCACAAATCTGTTAAACTTCTACGACAAATTAGACTTAAGAGGTGGATGAGTTGACTGCATGTTCCTAGACTGCCAGAAAGCCTTTAATGCTTTACCCCATTGGTTGATTGAGAAACTAGAGCTACAGAAAGGCATAAGGGGTAAACTCCTTCACTGAGTTGAGGATTACCAGTGTGGTAAGGAAGAGAGGATGCATGCAAGTTCTGAGTGGAGTGCCACAGGGTTGGTTTTAGGCCCACTGCTATTTTAAGTGTATGTAAGTGACTTGCCAGAAGGAATGGACTCAAACATGTTTGCCTTCCCCCCCAATTACAGACAGAAGTCCACACTAAGGCTGGGCCTTAATTGAAATGTAAAGAGGATAATAAAACGGAAAAAGAAGAGAAGGAAAACTATTCACAAATTCTGGAGGATGTGAAAAACCTGTTTTTTAAAAAGTTCCAGGTCATATTTATTGGGAAAGGCATGTAAGAGTAGAGTTCCAAAGCACTGATGTGTAGAGAAACAGCTATCAAACAGCCTTCCCTTGAGTTGCCAATGGCCTTACAGTAATCATGTGATGTAGAAGCTTGTTGAGTATTACGTGTTCTTGCTTGTGGTGGGTACACATAAGCAGCCAGTCTAGGGAATAAAAACCAAAGTAATATCTCTAGCAGAGGGAAGGTGAACCAACATTGCAGCATAGGGCAAGTGGGTCAAGTTTTTAAGTTAGCCTGGGAGAGCTGATGAGCCAGACTGCTTTCGACTCTTCTCTGTCAAGTAAGGATGCAGAGCTAGAACCACCCCAGATGTGACAGAAGTAGTCCATACAAGGATAGGTCAGTCCTTTGTCTAAACAGAGCAACTGTTTGGCAGAAAAGAAATTTTGACAAAAGGTGAGGTGCGTAATGACTAGGAGAATACCTGTATTGTGCCATTTTATAAAGGCAAGGGGGATAAGATTGAATAATTGAATTACAGAGGTATAAGTTTATTTAGTATGCCTGTTAAGTTGCAAGGAAGAATGATGATCGAGAGGCTGGTGGCATGCAGAAAGCATAAGATTAATAAGGAACAGTGTGTTAAGGTGGATTAGGTGTTTGCTTTGAAGAATTTGTGTGAGAAATACTTTTGAGAAAGAGAAAGAAGTTTGTGGCATTCATGGATCTAAGGAAAGCATATAATAAGGTTGACAGATTTGCTTTGTGGAAGGTGTTATTATAATTATAAGAAATGCAGCTGTGGCAACTGGAAGGGTATATGCAACATCCACTCATAAACAGAGGTAGACTAAGATTGATAAAACCCAGATGAATGGAAGATGGGCAGTAGATCTCGTAAGAAGGAGTTTGGGCTAAGGGAGACTGATGTCTGAATTTTAATGTTGCACAAAAAAGAGAATACTAAAGGGAGTTGTTAGAAAAAAGAAAGGGGATTTTTAAGTGGTACAAATGTGTTACGAGAATGGATAAGTGAATAATAAATGAAAAGTTAGTGTACATGATGTGAATGAAAAGATGAATGACAGAAAAAAAATTCAGATATAGGTATGAAATGGGAAAAATGTTATTGTAAGGGAGATTAGTCTGAATGACTGTGTTATCTAAAAGTTTTGTAAAAGGTGTACTGCAGAAGGAAAGATTGCAAGTTAAATAGTTCAATGCATTTCATATCTTAACTTGAGCAAGCCTCTGTTATAGATGTTTTGCATTCTCCATTTCATTGTCCATACATCATTAGCTTTATAAGATATACAGTTTTTTATGTGAGTCAAAGTTGTAATATTTTAATAATTAAAGATTCTTGTGATTAGTAGGTTTTTATTGAAATATCATGTCCTCTATTTCTATCTTTTGAATATTTGTATCTTTTATTTTTAGTACCTTCTAAATGTGTTACACAAGAAGATGCCCATCACAGATGCAGACTGCATCAGGGGTCTTGCATGTAGAGCCCTTGTGGGTCTTTCAAGAAGTGATGCAGCACGCCAAATCATGAGCAAGCTTCCGATCTTCACATCTGGACAACTCCAACGTGAGTTTGATGTTGGAAAAATATCTGTAACATCTTTTAATTTCAAGAATGAGTACTTAAATTTACTGTGCATTTTTTGCATAATATATAGGTTATTTTGAATACAGACAGTGAAATAAGTTAATACCATACTGATCTCACTTTATTCATATATATACAGACCATTTATTTTGGGTGGATTAGAAGTGTGAAGTTTGTTCTTATTCTGAACCTGTTTAAGTTCTAAGGACATATCCTCGAAACTTGTCCAGGTTTTGGTATGGAAAATTGATAAATACATTGAAATTCCACAAAGTATAGTTTATAAGTCATATAGTAAATTATCTAGTGTTTCTCATTAATAATAACAGACTACATAGAAAAATAATTCTGCCATTTTGGTAAATCCATCCGAAATATGGTAAGCATCTTTGAGGGAGTTCCAATTGGAACAGGTGTCAGAGATATAGATAGATAGATAGATAGATAATACTGTTGATTTATCATGCTTTTTTTCTAATTTTTATTACAGTGAGACATGCAAAATAAATGTTTACTTTGGAAACAGACATGATTTTCTTTTTGTATACATTGAATTTTCATTATCATCCTCCTTTTATTAGTTATCAGACATGGTTTGCATATGTATGTATTTCATGTATAGGCTTCTAATTTTTTTTCAAACAATTTGAATAATTAAAGTGTGAATAAATACCATGTGGTGTCACACTTCCCATCATTGATTGTCATGGTCATGAGTAAATATAATGTATAACCTAATTTTTACTTTTTTTATTATTCTAATATCATTACTAGTTACACTGGCTTATGTTTATTCATCAGTTTCAGACAAGCATATAATAAGTGTTTATTCATTTCATCTGTATCTTAGTCATGCACAACCATGTAAATGTGAATCCTAACCATTATACACAATCAATGTTGAATTATTTAGCTGGTATAATGTACACATACGGTTGTCCTTGGCATACCCATGCCTGTAACAATAAGGTCTATCTTAGGCTCAGAACACTTAGAATTTTCATTTGCAATATATTTGTATGTTTTCCTCAGTGCTGATGAAGGAGCCAATTCTACAAGACAAGCGGATAGAACATGTCAAGTTTCAGCGCCATGCCCTGGAATTGATCAAAGCTGTGTCAGGACGCACCAAGCATGAGAGTGATGCCTCTGCTGATGTTTCCATGCAGAGTATACATAGAGTATGTGTCTGCAGTGGTACACTGCAGTTATTAGGTTGAGACTTTTTACATATTTTTTATTCTTCCCATATAGTAATCTTGTTCATTCCCTATTCACCCACTGACTTTGCATGACAAAACTAATATCCTAAAACTAATACCCTTTTTTATTATGAATATTTGTCTAAGCTTATCACTTCTAATTCTGATTTAGGGATATGAGCATCTCTGCCCTTTGTTCCTGCATATGAGTTTGGGGAAAGGTTTCCCCGGTTCTGCATATCAGTTTTCACAAAATGTGCATGTGTATTAAAAAAAATAAGTAGTTTGCATGCAGCTGCTTATGGCAAATGTGGATTCATATAGCTGGATGGAATGTGAGAAGAATAACAGATATTTGGTAGATATGAGGTTTGTGTGAGACAGAGTTAATGGGTAATAGAATGAGGGGTTTGAAATGAAACACAAATGATACAGATGACTATGGTAAGAAAGTTTGGTAATATAGATGAAAGATGAATTATTTGAAATGGTTTGGTTTTAAATGTGTAAACTATGGTATTAGTTTCTGAATATAAATGTGACCTGCAAATGCTATAGAAGCAAGATTCTTCTTTATTTCAAGAGGTGGGCTGTCACCATATCAGTTTAAACAGAGAATTAGAAGTTCAGCATAAATTTAGATACTTAGGGTGGATAATCAGAAAGAATTGTAGGAAGTAAGTTGAGGCTGAGGTAGATTTATGTAAGAGAGAAGAGCTGGAAGCGCATCTTAGAATTTTAGAAAATAGGAAGAATTTAAGTGTAGAATGCATTTGAAACTTGCACAGTGAAATCCTCCCTATATTGTAAAATTCTAAGATGTCCCAACTGTGATATGTCTGTTATGTAGATGTGAAATCTGAATTTCTTTAAGATAGGTCAAAAATAAGGTAAAAGATAATAGTGGTTATGATGGATAATCTCTGTAATATAGCTTATATTAGGAAAGTAAAGGACAAAGATTTGAGAAAGATATATCATGTGATGAGTATTAGAGTGGTCAGAAGAGCTCAAAAACAAGAGTAGTAGAGAAGGGCAATCAATATAGTGTGCTTAGAATTAGGAAAGTTGAGTAAAGGATGAAGGTGAGGATACAATGTGTGAGAAAATCATTAAAAAAAGAGAAACAAAAGTATGAATCCTTAACTCTCCTGATATGTAATGTATGCTGTATGTGTGGGATATTAGCAAATTTTCTTTAAAAAAAAGATGTTTATAAGTATGTTAGTAAGATTAATTACTTTTTTCATACATGCTTGTCATTTTCCACTTGAATAAGGTAGTGTCAGGAACAGATGAATGAGCCATAGAGGGAAAATTCCTCATTTGCACTCCTTGCACTTTTCCCTCTTTTGCAAAGTAATACAGGAAGGGAGGATTTCCAGCCACGCTCCCACCCATCTTCCATGACACACAAGGAATATGTGGGCGGTATTCTTTCTTCCCTAGCCCCTGAGATTATTTTCTGTATGAAGTGACATACAACCCATTGGGTAAGATGTTGTTTATGCATGCTATGCATTCTTCAACTTAAGCATATGAAGTACCCCAGGAATATCATGTGGCATGTCAACCTATCTGTATCTCTGATGCCTGTTTCCTTTGGGAACTCCCATCAAGGGGGCCGTCATGGCAAAAGATCCTCCTCATATCCCTGTTCTTACATGTCTCCCTTGCATACACTGTTCTGTACACTTGTCACAAATAAGAATGATCATTTAGGGTTTTCGTCATTAATATCACTTATCTTTTAAGTGTCACAGCTTCACAGATTATTACATTACAGGCCACCTTTACATCATTTTGGCTTTAGCATATGGGATGCCTTTACATGCAGTAATGGCTCCAGATTCTACCTCATGGCTGGGGTGGTTAATTCAAGAATTTATCGAATACACTCCAGCTGTAGTAAACAAAAAACAATATTATGGCATACACCCCAGATGCTGTGATTGTGTTAAAATGGTATGATTATGTAGGATGAATGGTCAGGATTATATAAGCTAGTTTTGTAAAAGGTCCAAGGAGAAGATTGAACTGTGGAAGAGATAGGTAGATGTACTAGTGTTGCAGTATTTGCAATTTAATGATAGATTTTCTTAAACCATGAGTACCTGAATTAGCCCCACTATTCAAAGAATCACAAGTAAAACTTTCTTATTTACGGGACCAGCCAAAAGGGTACCCATCTGTTGGCTAGGACCAACTTTTCTCTCACTCACCACCAGTGGAGTCTGATAGTGTCTCCTACAGGTTTGTTTCCTTGGGAAGAGCTTGTTAGTTCTTCATATACCACCCATTTTCTCCATTATTGTCCTGATTATCAAAATAATTATCAACTCATGCAGTAGATAAAAATCTACTGAAGAAATTGTTGTTGGAAAAATGTAAAAAAAATATAATCTATAGTATCATCTACTGAGTAGAAGTTAAATGTTTTAAACTGAAGCATTCACATGCTTGGTACCATTTCCATCTCTACCACCCATTTTTTCCATTATTTTGCAGAATATATAGATAGGTCTCAGTTAATGCATTTGGTTAGAACCTAATGAAGAGAACTGTTAGGAAGAAATATATGAAAATACAGTTTACTATACCATTTCTTGAGTATGATTATAATGTTTTGAACTGAAGGTGATCACTGGCATTCTTGTCATAGATGGTAATTCCATCTCTTTCACCCATTTTTTCCATTATTTATCTGAATGTTTATACTACATTGTATGAATGTGTTATGGACGTTTAAGATTTGTGTAAGTTTTTTTAGTGGTTAAGGAGATTTTAAGAGCAATGTTTGGTTTTATTAGGGCCCATGGTCCCTAACCGTGTGGTTACATTGAAAGATATTGAACTGAAATTTTTGAAACTGAGAATCACAAGATTTCTCGATCCCGATCTCACAAAAAATTGTAACACTAGTATACTGTGATTGGACTTATTATGGTTAGAGATGAGGATGCCAGAGGAATTATTTTTTGTTTTCTACATTCAAGTTACTTTAAGTGTGATAGTGGAGATGTTAATGAAGGTGTTAGTCTTACTTGAGTCATCATAGTGGGCAGATTAAAAAATGAAGGTGCTTCCATACTGATATGGAAACCCCTGTATTTCTTAACACACACTGGATGTAAGTTGAGGTGTTTGTGATTGAATTGAGAGGCTGTATGTACCTCATCCACCCTATGTTGATGGGAATGGAGTTAAAAGTAAAAGATTGATGAATTTTTTTTCTCTCTGTCTCTCCTTTGTTTTTCACCATCTAAGATGTTGGCTTAGACTCATTAAAATATCCCCAAAACAATGTTGTACACATCAAAACTTCTCTGCGTTTGCTCCTCTCCTGCTCATATGTTCTCACTCAAGCATTTCAGTTATTACAGCTTTTCAGAGAATTTACTGTTTTCTGTCTTACAGGCAGATGTGGTGGCACAGACAAGAATAAATTATAATAAGAAACAGTTGCTACAGCTAATACAGACCTACCTAGCTCATGAAGGTTATGAAGCAGTGGCAGTAGCTCTTCAGCAAGCAGCTCACCTTCCACCCCTTCCAGCCACAGTCCCACATAATCCTTTGGCACCACACACTAGAAATATGGTTACTCCACCTCCTGTAAGATCAGTAAGTATTTGTATTAGGAGTTGTCTCTTCAGGCTGTAATTGTTAAAGGTGTAAAGAAAACATGTTGAAAGGACAATAATTTTTTTCATCCTAGTAAGAAAGAATGTGATGGATTTTGTACTGGATGAACAGTGCATGAGGATTTCAGATAGCAGGTAATGAGAAAGTGTGATAGTGATACATAGATCAGTATTTTTCTTAGTTGGTGTAGGTTTCAGATAGGAGGTAATGAGAGAGTGTGATAGTGATACATGGATTAGTGTTTTTCTTAGGTGGTGTAGGTTTCAGATAGCAGGTAATGAGAAAGTGTGATAGTGATACATAGATCACTAATTTTCTAAGGTGTTGTAGGAATAAGAAGATGAATGGTCTGCAATGTAGATAAAGTTCATGGGTCGAAATGTAATGCTTAAAGGTAAATAAAAGTTTGATGAGTAGCTGAGAGATTTTGACAGACTTAATTGGCAACCAACCTTTTATAATGTATGCCGGAATGGTGATCAGCATCATGTACTAGTTTAACTTTTCCTGTGTCTACTTAATCCAGCTGATTTGTCTAACTCTTAGTAGCTTATAGTCTCTTCTGTTGCCAGGCTAGTGGGAAAAAAAAAACTTTCTTCAGAACCTATACCATCACTTTTGTAGGTTCACATCTGTGCTGCATACAGTGAATCTACAGAAATAATGGTGATCACTGGTTGATCAAAGTGAAGAGGAACAGTTATCATTATATCTATATGTAGAATAAGACAGTAAAGAAGAATAAGGGTGAAATGTGATAAAAAGAATTATTTTATTGGGAGAATGGAAAAGGAAAGCTGGTAAGGAACTCCTCCACCTGCATCGTCACAACCCTTGCATCCAACTTTTGTCTGGTTGCATGGAAGAGATTATGGTTGCTTCTTATTTTAATAGATGTAATCCTTGGGTGATGGAGACCTTAAGTAACAGGTGCTAGTAAAACCTAGAATTCCAAGCATAATTTGACCATAATGTATCATTTACAGAGTAGTGCATAGTGCATCATTTATTGAGTATGTTTCATTCAACACTTATGCTGTGTGTACTTATGGAACAAAAGTGGAGTGTGAAACAAAAAACAGGACTCCCGTGGTGTAGCAGTTAGCGTTCCTTTTGAAACAAGAAAACAGGACTCCTGTAGTGTAGCAGTTAGTGTTCCTGACCATGACACATTCATGGGCTGCCCAGGGTAGAGCACATCGGTTCAAATCCTGGATGCAGCAGTCAGTCCACAGTCAACCCAGCTGTTCATCCACCCCTAGGGATTGGTCAATAAAATGGGTACTCTGTGAAGGTCGGTCTGCGTCAGGGGTGTGTGATGTCCCCATGGTTGTTTAATTTGTTTATGGATGGGGTGGTTCGGGAGGTAAATGCAAGAGCTGTGGAGAGAGGGGCGAGTATGCAGTCTGTTGGGGATGAGAGGGCCTGGGAAGTGAGTCAGTTGTTGTTCGCCGATG
>JAUUDW010533707.1:1137-12137 GCA_032361385.1 Panulirus guttatus | reverse complement strand
TATATATATAGAGAGAGAGAGAGAGAGAGAGAGTACAAGGGTGTGTGTATTATGACATATTTAGATCAATATTCATTCATCAGTATTTACTGAAGGCAGTGACTGCAGTGCCTCGTCTCTTAGGCACCGTGACCTGCGACGGACGCTCCTCACGACACTGGACCAGCCCACGCGGACGCGGTATTCGCTCCTCGTGTGACCTTGTCTGGCCTCGAGCGTCTGGAATGACCTTATCTGGCCTCGTCCGGCTACATTGACCTTATCTGACCTCGACAGGCTGGGGTGACCTTGCCGCTCACGCCTCCGACCGGTATTTTTTCACCGTAAGGTCCTGTTGGGTCCTTAGGAAACCAATCATGTCGTGTTGGCCATAATCATATTCCAGAGGGCTTGTTTACCTCCCTGCTAGACTGAGTCGCATCATCCCAGGCGACCTTCTCTCGCGATCTCTTTACGATCTGATGAAACAACATCTGCTCCTTGTAGAGACCTGAGGCGCGGCCACAGTGGCTGTGGTTGAGTTACAGGTCCAGAAGACTTGTATATACCTGTATACCCCCGTACATACCCACACCCCGTACATACCCAAAACCCCATAGAAGGCGAAATGCTTTTCAGACAATCGAACCTTTTGCATGTTTTCCAAGTGACTCTTCCTGGCCCGATGTACTAGATTAGTTTTCTTATAAAAAGTTTCGTTTCTAAGTTATTTCCGATTATGATGATAGGTTTTCGATTAAGAGTTCGTGTTGATGAAGTTCTTACTGTACGACGATTCCATCATGCAGCGATTTCAAAGTCCAGAAAGAAGGACGTAAAGATACTTAGAACTGTTTCTATGGATCATGCAGAGCCTGTGGTGTGTGTGGGCGGTCGTCCCGGATGCTGCAATGCCCTAACGTCAGTGTTGGCAACAATAGCACACTGGAGCCTCACTGCCCGTCCAGGATATTCCTCCAGTGCTCCCGCTGGCTCTTGGCGGCTGTGGTGAGGGAGGCTAAAGTGCATGCTGGAGTGTGAGTTGCAGAGCGTAGGACATAAGGAATGATATATGGATGGAGAGGTGAATAGTGGTGAGCAGAGGAGAGTGATTAGGTAGTAAGAGATGGTTAGGTGGCAAGATGAAGAGTCAGGTGGATAGGAGGATGATTAGGTGAGTGAAAGTGGTTAGGGTGGTGTGGATGGTCAGGCAATTGGTTAGGAAGATGTTGATGGCTGACTGAGGTAGTGTTCGGAAAGAGAGCGCAGAGGGAGCCCCAGAATCCTGTCTGGTCGGAGACTCATTCTATTGCGTAAAAAAGAAAAAAAGAAAAAGAACAAAACGTAAGAAGCAAACATGCATTTAGATGTTTACATGTCAATAGATATTGTTGGAACGGCCGCATGGAGACAGAGATGCCCGGGCGGATCCTTTTCATCTCTGTGAAGAACTTACAACAAAAACCAACAGTAAGGATGACCTCACGCCTGGATGAGGCCCAGGACGCCGACTGTCCCTCTGGGGATGAATGAGAGCATCGAGAACGCCAGGGACGAGACGCCTCGGCCTCTGCCTCAGTCACGATCCAGCGGCCCTGCGCGGGAGGGTACGGCTGCTCTCGGCATCACCGCCTCCCTCACACATGGCCCAGCGAGAACCACCACTGCTTCACACACATGACGTCTGATGGTGACATAATAGGTCGATGGTTCAAAGAGGTTTACATGAACTAATGCAGGTGGTCAGAGACACGGTCAAGGGCCGTCAGTGTAGATAGATACCAAGAAATCCGTTTCACTGATGATGATATGAAACAGGAACAGAATACGTTTCTTAAGTCATTATCAGATATACAAAACTGAAAAGACCTTGTAATGATAATCAGTATCTCCCTACAGTATATAGGTCCATGCTGCATGTAATAGATTAACGAACGTTAGGTTACATATTTAGCCATGTAAATTATACAACGAGACATTATGCTCTTTGAATTGCCCTGGTCAGACCTTACTTAGAATACGCTGTTCAGTTCTGGTCACCAAACTTTATCAAAGACGAAGAAAAATAGAACGAGTACAAAGAATAGCAATAAAACTAATTCCGTCGCCCAGAAATGAACTTTATGAACAAAGATAAAATCTGAAATCATTTATGTACAAAAAATGAAGACTCCGAGGATATCATATAGAGAAATGTCAAAACATTTGATAATCTCGATACAATAACTCACAACAATTTCTTCACGTTCAGGGAGAGACTATCCAGATGAAAGGACGTGATGTTGAAGGGAAAGAGATATGATACTTATATGAGCAAAAGTTGTTCCAGCTGCAGAGTTTACGGCACTGGAACAAAGTACCGCCAGATACTGTCAGTACAAAGACTATCAGTGTATCTGAATCATAACTAGACAAATAATCTGATGTCATTAATCATAAGTGAACAACCCTGTTCAAAACTAACTGTACAATATGTGTGCACGTTTCAGCTTCTTGACCAGAGATCCGGCGGCTGAGCGCGTTTTCCATTCTCCTTCCAGGGAAGGTCCCCATGTCAGTATGTCCTCTGTACCAGACGGTGTTCCCCCATAGCTATTTCCCTGCCAACTTACGTGGCAGAGAAGGAGGAGGGTGGGGAGAACCCCTCTACTTCACTATTCCGTCTCTATCTCTATATATATCGGTGATGCAGGATGCAGTTACTGTCCTCCAGCAGATAACTTAGTCATTGACCATCGGGTCTTCTATTATGTCTGTTTCCCATTAATCCTACGAAAGCACCTCTGTCGCCTGACGTTAGCATGACTCATAATTCTGGTGCCTGACGTTTGTATGACGCACGCCCGTGGATGCTTGACCAGTTTTTGTTGCAGAACTAGAGCAGTGCATGGCAGAGGAGGCGCGCGAGAGAAACTGCGTAGTGCATCGTCAGGCGAGAACACAATAATCTAGCCCTGCACCTCGACCCTCGTGGCCGACAATAGCGACGCTAAACACTTGAACCACTGTCTGTGCTGATGGCCACCGAAGGGATGGCGGACACCGGTTGTCAGCGCCACCGCTGGTGCTGCTGCTGCTGGCTGGAGAGGAGAGGAACGTCCTCTGAACCCTGACTTTTGCAGTAAAAGTGGCCGTGACGTCATTGATGACCCCACAGAATCACGCTCATTTTTCCTTCGTTATTTTTTTTTCCTCGCTGACGTTGGCGTTTGCGTCGTCGAACTTTTTCGTCTTGGGGTTTGCTCAAACGGCATTCCTTCTTTTGCCTCTCGATGACCTTGACACGTCACTCCAGTATTGGTGGCTACGAGCATCAACAAATGTCCAAATTAGATATGAAATGTTTCTCTGTCAATAATGAAGATCTTGCAGGCTGACGTGTGGTAGACATACGCTATAGTGTGACACCTTCACTCCCAGAGGAAATGCACTCCACGTAATGAAATGATCGTGTCGATTACCGAAACTCAGGACAAACGTTTCACTCAGGAATCAGTTGATTATTTCAATCAATTACTAGATGTGGCCTTCTCATCGCAGTGTGTTATTCTCACAAGCTATACGTCAGTGGCGCCACTACCCGATCCTCTTTCCATCATGTCAAACAACCAGGAATGTTTCTGTGGTTTTCAGTTTCCTAATGTAAGTGTTCAGTAAACCCAGACCTTGTTCATCCTGCGTATTATTCCACTAATACCAACAGCAAGGAATGTTATAACAGGTGTTGGCTGTGATCACAACAACTGCTGCTGTTTGCTGATTGGCTGTGAGGACAACTGCACTGATCCCGACCAGCACACAACATATGTTTCGTTTACATTCTTTTGTCCACGTGTGTGTTTGTGTATAAGGACTTAGACAGAATGTGTATGTATCTGTTTAAATATTTGAGTGCATCCCCACCCCCACTTCCTTTTTTTTTAAACGATCTGAGATACTTTAGATTTTTCCCACTGATGTGGACTGCCGCAAGAGTGGTCATATTTCGAGATGAGGGCGCAGCGTTCTGGTGTTAACATTACCTTAAGACTTACCATCACAACTTGCAGCTGATGTGGCAACCACAACCTTAATGGCGAATCTCAGATCTTTTTTCTCAATCCTTCCATATTCCTGTACAAGTTACCTGATATATAATACCAACTCTTCATTAATTACTGAGAGCCAATATCCAGTTCCTCACATAACGCACGTCTCGTATTGTGTAATAACCTGTCTGTAATTACCAATTTGTACAGTACAGGGAGTAGCACACTTGTGGGGCTCCGTCTCTTGAACTATCATACAACTTTGTAAGATTGTGTTTACTGTCAACACTCAGTTTCATCACTACATTCATCCCACTCATGGACTGCTCCCATAATATTAAAACATTTCTTTACATATTTTCTTACAAATGTATTACTTAATCTTGTGTTATGGCTTCTGCTGTCTCTGTCACTGGCTCTCTCCTCTGCAAGTATTCCTTCATATGTTTACTGATTAAATCCCCTTTATTTCAAAGACCACAATTGTCACAGAGATTGGTCTGTTAACTGTCATCCGGACCATGAGCGTTATGTAGCTCAAGATGCTTTAGCGGTCTCTCTGTGTCT
The DNA here is from genome assembly GCA_032361385.1 of Panulirus guttatus. Taxonomy (NCBI): domain Eukaryota; kingdom Metazoa; phylum Arthropoda; class Malacostraca; order Decapoda; family Palinuridae; genus Panulirus; species Panulirus guttatus. The sequence continues at coordinate 7,563 of JAUUDW010533707.1, read as the reverse complement.
TCTTTAGAATTTTCAACGCTTTCCAAGACATCCTCCTTATTCCATCTGACTGATGTTGGGGCTGTAATTTTCTTCACTGTAAAAACATTCACCAACTTGTTATTCATCTCGCTGCATATCCTTACATTATCCTCAACAACTCATCCCTCTAAATAACTTAGCCTCATTACGTGCTCTAACATACATATGACTCCTGATGAATTTTTTATAAGTTTTTATGGAGAGTGAGAGCAGACTGTATTTCATGAGCGCTGATGAATAACCTTAAAAGAACTAGTCGACGACAATCATCTGTGCATGACATATTGGCTCGTTAGAATTTTTGCCTTCGGTCATTTCAGTGTTGCAATCGTAAATTTCGTTGTCTGTTTCACTCTAGATATGGCGTTAGATACCATTAGATGAAAGGTAAGTGGGCATGACATCATGCAGGGTGAATGTCAACATGTCAGTGTCATACTAACTGCGCATGCGCTCTTTCCGCAGGTGCGAGCGTCTCAACTCACCTGTGGCCAGTCAGTCTCGAAGCTTGGCAGCGGACGGACGTTGTCGTATGCTCTGCCGTCTGGTATGAATGGGAAGCTCCCTGTAAACTGTGACGTTCAATAAAACACCACCTAACGCAGGTAGAGTAATCCAGTCGACCAGTGAGGAATAGATTCCGTGTGAGCAATAGTGTCAAAACATGACGGGAGAGACAGAGAGAAGAGACCAAGAGACCCCAGCGGAGGCCTCTGACAGCAGTATGCCCCCGGCCTGCAAGTCCCGACTGATGAGCTGGCGCCTGGTGGGGGCGGTGCTGGCCTTCCTGGTGGTGCTTGGCTGGATCTTCATCATCGTGGTGCTCATCCTGAAGGAGAAGTGGCAGCTGGTGCTGGTAGCCTGGCTCCTCCTCTACTCCGCCGCCCACTTTTGTTACTGGTACTGCAAGCGCCACAGCCTCCTCACCCTCCACAGACAGGTAAGCAAGTTGTTGTGTCCCTGGCGCCAGAGGGTCTCCGCCCTTCCTACGGCGATACGTGACCACATCTGTTATGGACTGACGACAGAATGACTATGGCTTCTTCAGTTCCTCATTTCGGATGCAGTCAATATTCCCTCCTTTATCTACGCCCACATCTGATCACAGGCGACGGGCCGGGAGCATAATGGCAAGAAACAAAGGCAATTGTCCTGTCCCTTTGTTAACACGAGTCGGTCGCGGCCATGTTGATAAGGGAGCAGCTTCCCTTGAACCATATGGAAGATCTGGAGCATGGATCGTGCTCCTGCCTGTTCATGAGGGGTGGATGTTCCTGGATCCTGTGCCATGAGCCACGTATGTCCATGGGTCCTGCGCGTCCCTGGGCCACGGATCCAGTAATACAACTCTTGACCAGCTGAGCTGGCCCGACCCGCGGGGTTTGTATGTCGGGCTTCCCAGACATCGTTTCAGTCGTTTATTTTTCTGTTTATTGTATGGCAGAAGATCAAATATGGCGGCCAAGCCTTCTGGCCAACTAGCTTCATCTGAGGGTGTACGCCAGTCCTCACAGCATCGATGTTCAGTATTGTCGTCTCATGATGTTCACTACAAACCTATGATGTTTGTTACTGGCTCACGATGTTCAGTATTGATTCATTGTTTCATAATGACACGTAATGATAACTTCCAATAACCCTAAATTTCATTGATGACCTGTGATGTTTAAAGACACCCCTAATGACTTGCCATGACTCAAATATTTACTAATTACACCTGATGAAGGTTAATGACCGATGACCTGTGATGTCCAACAAAGACCTGTGATGTCTAGTAATGACCCTGCTCGTCAGTAATGCCGTCAATGTTTAGCAGAAATCGTAACCTTCAGTAATGATCATGATGTTTAGCGATGTCATTTACGTATGTTCACTCTTAAGGAAAATGCTCGACAGAAGTTCCCCTTGACGTCCTTTAAAGAAGCTGCTGAGGATATGTTCTAAAGGATGACAAAATATGTCATTTTCTGCAAGTATTTGTAAGTTTGGTTCCGGTGCTTCACAAATTTCACAAAATCAATCAATCTTACATAAATGTCTTGTAGTGTTTGCTGGTGCTCTGAAACGCGCAGTTTTGCTTCAGGACGCCCCATAAGGTTGAGCGATAGCCCATGATGATGACCGTGACCTTCCCGTAACGATCCAGTTTGGTCATCATTACCTGATGATCTCAGGTCACCTCCAGGGAAGCTCAGCAGCCTCTGAATTTCATCAATATCTTACCATAATGACCAGTGTCATGTGATGTTCAGAGATGTGCCATGTTCAGTACTCAAGTCCCACCAGATGTTCCTAGAGGACCAATCCTGCTGCAGCAGGTGTGGGTATGTTCTCGCATGTCATTTGGCAGCGAGACCGCAGGAGGGGAGGATTGCTGTGACAAACTGCGGGAGGATGGCTGAGGACGTGCAGCCAAGCAGGCAGCTGCTGAGGCTGTGGGTCAGAGCCACGGGTCGCCAATCACCCGGCCACCACGTGACTAGGATTCTAAGCTGCTGTGTGGGGCGAGAAGAGTCAGGTAGTGCCAAGACAGGGATCAGGCGGACGTAAGAGAGGGATGAGGGGAGGGGAAGGAAAGCTTGGGAGGCAGATGACGCAGAGAGGAGCAGATGTGGAAGGAGGGAGATGGCTGCTTAGGTGTAGGAGAGGCAGGGAAGGCCAGATGGAAGCGAGGGACCCCAAGTGAGAGCAATGAAAGCAGAATGGGAGCAGAAGAGGCCAGGTGGGGGTAGCACGCACCCCGTATTCTCTAGCTTGCTCAGCTTAGCCAAGTGAAGGTCTTGTCCTCTTCATGCGAAAGTTTCTGATTCCATTATGCATTTCACTGATCCGATGATGACAAGAGTTTTTAGAGCCAGTTCTTGATGCAGTGTTACCACTCTGCCCTGAATGCCACATGATGCGGAGCAGAGAAGAGATGTTGGCACTGACGTTGGACCAAGGTCAGATCTGTCACTGGCACTCCCCACAGGCGACTCGGGTGCCACACACGTCTCCATGTGATTCACGGAAACGGCCTCATGGCAGCATCTTCATGTCGAACCTGTCACTGCGGGGGTTTTCGGGGAATACTTCAACCTGTGTTCAGGCCAGGTGGATGTGGCAGCAAGTTGTGTGGAGCGAAACAGAAGCGGCGGAAGATGGTCACTGGATCGAACGTTCTGATCGCCACGCGAGACTCCCAGTCTGTGCTAGACCATTCTTACACCTGAGACGCGGACCGGGTTATAGAGTAAACAAAGGCAGAAATAATTATATACATTTTCGATAAATGGGTACTTGCCTAAGACTGGTGGTGGGAGGGGAGTGTGAGTATGTGTGCATCCTCAGACAGGAGTAAAGACATGATACGCATAATGAAGGTTAAGCGACGGGGCCACACAATGCAAAACTCTTACCCAGTGACATGCAGTAATCACATGTATACATATAGGCAGATACTCACATGCATGCATATACATACACATAAGGGAGTACATATACGGTACATATAATCAAGGTTAAGAGACGGGGCAACACAAGTGCAGACTCTCTCCCCGTAACACACAAATACTAATCACATACGCCATACACACACACAATTATCCACACAACTCATTATCAAGAATAAGTTATTTCTTTATGATTATCGACACACCAGTCGGTCCTTGTGAGTAACTCAGAAACCAAAGGAAAAGTTTAGGACTATCATTAGAGATGAAGATGGTGACCCAGCAAAATGCACTGTATCACATCATGGCCACTAGAGGGAGAACATTCATCATTTTTACTTACGCTTATGAACACCAGACGTACACGAACGTCCCTACATACCCAGCAATACCCTACATGTGCAGGAGCAGCAGCACATATCGTGGACTTCAGCAAAATGCATAAATAACAGTCAGTCTGGACTACGTAGAATGGGTCCCAGCGGCATCCATGAAGGACGCCACGGCTCCCGCGGCAGCTGCTGTGCGCGTGATGGTCCAGGAGCATTTCCGCTGTTCCTATGACCCGCCTCCTTCGTAGAACCTGCATGTAGTGCTCGACCTTGGGTCGTGATGAAATGTTTGAGGTATTATCTGGATTTCATATGAGGCTCGATCTTATATCAAATAGTCATTATACGTAGAAAGGGTAGCCGGGTAGCCTCCTCTCGCCAAGTTTGGAGAGACTGATACAATATGATCGCCGGCAAATGTTGACATGCTTGAAAAAGTTTGAGTATCGTATGAGTGGGACGGTTTAAGGAAGGTCTGATCATAAACTCTTGTATAAGACTACGACAGAGGCCGTGCCAACAATGTGTGTTTGTTGTCCGAGGTAATTACTGTCGACTTCCATGTAAGTTTCATATTACTTTAAAGATATTTCAACATCATTTTAACAAGGACGCAACATCAGACAAAGATTATACCTTCCATGAACAACTGCTGACAATCGATCAAGAGTCTCCCATCGACCAGAATGAGACTCAGGCTCAGGAACATATATAAGCCAGTGATCGTTGAACGGAAAGAACTCAGTGAGCTACTTAATGGGCTGAGATGAGAGAGGACTCAGTGTAGTGCTCCAACACCCAACATAATGTTCCAGTCTTCCGTGGAGAGAGAGAACCAGGAATCCTCCTACAGGAAGGCTTTGAAACTACTGTAAAGCTTCCATGATTTTCGAGGGGATAAAGCCTCCGGTTGTCTTCCACGAGAGACAAGAACCAGTGGCGGTCACGCCTCCCCGAACATACCCGGCCACTCACCTGCAGCCACAGGTCCTCCGGCACAAAAACTCAGCCTCGACAGGTAAGGCTGGCCATTGCTTAGGCTTGTCTGACCGGGCGAGAAAAAGTGGTGGGTTCTTTTCTTCGTATTTACAACGTTCTGTGAATTTATGGCGAGGAAAATTAGTTGAAACGATCATCCAGCGACGGCCTACTGAGGGTGGGAAGGAATTACGTGAGGATTAGTGGAAACAAATGAAGTCATTTTTATGGTCTGTGATGAGGTATGGACGCTCTCCGATCTGACGTTCATGATCTTTCTCTTCACGCTCTTCTCTGGTAACTGACATCGGTCGTTCATTTCGCACACACGTGCATGCACATCCGTACATACGTACATGCAAGAGATGATAGATGTGGATCGACTTGTATAACGAGTAAAATCTGTCGGGTTTTGTGGTTTTGTAGGTTTTACCCGTTCGGGTATAACTGACTGACACTAATAAAGTGGGTGGAGTTCACACCTGCTGTGGCTTCCTGAAGCAACACTTCCTGTGGCAGTCCACACCTCGTGATATATTGCTCTCTTCAATTTTCCTCGTTTCTTTCGTATTTTCTTCATCTGAAAGTCATCTTCTCGCCCGTTCCTGACTAACATCACGTAATGTCAGTATCAACACCTCTGTAACTGTCTCCAAGAAGTGCAGTCTGCAGGTACAGCCTTCGCAAGCTACACCTTGTTTGCTATAGACCTCCTGTTTATATAGGAGTACTCGGTTTGTCCTTGCATACGCACCTCGTGCACCCTCGCATCCCTTGTGCTTGGAAAGAGTGCATGGCGAGTTCTCGTATAACACCCTAGTTTTCCCTACATCACCGGTGCCTGAAATAACACGTGGTATGTCCTCACCTAAAATGGATACAGTTTCATCTTTCCTTCTTTGACCGCCTGCCAGAATAGCCCAAGAGCTCTCCCATGTCGCTCATACAGACGCGACCTTTGGTTGGGTTCCTGATGTCCTCATGAGGGGACGAGGTCTGAGCGAACACTCCTCTGTGGGTGATGTGCAGCCGTGACTCCGGAATGAACCTGCCATTCCACCGTCATCGTGGCTGCACGAACGGCGTTTCATCATCATGTTGTGCAAAGATTCGTCATTCGTGACTAGTATAATGACGCGAGGGTCACCATGAGAAGCGGACGGCAACCGCTTCGGTTACTCTACGTTTGGCAGAGATGGCAGCCCAAACAACGTGGCGGCGATGTCGTGACTCCTGCTGTGCAAACACTTCTACACGTCTGGGCTGCTGCCCGGGTCCTTGCCGGCCGGTCACCGTTGCCCCCACAGGGGTACAACAGGACATCATTCTCACCTGAGTATCTGCAGGCTGTGACCTGCACACCTACGTCAGATGTTTCACACGAGTGAGGCAAACTGTTCCAAACATCCCTCCAGTGTTGTGTCTGCCACTCAGGTGTGCCAATCTGTTGTCAGAAGTTCTTTCTTCTTTAAGCAAGTTCACGCCGTACTGGAACTCGACGCTGGAAGAACAGACCCTTATTATACAGCAGGATAGAGGGAGACCTGAGTGCCCTAACAACACACACGTACCTAACAAGTACGGCGAGTACATAGTGCTCAACACCCTGAGAGAGAGAGAGAGGGAGAGAGAGGGAGAAAGAGAGAGAGAGCGAGATTGTGAGT
>JAUUDW010533706.1:0-19755 GCA_032361385.1 Panulirus guttatus | reverse complement strand
AGGAGGAGGAGGAGGAGGAGGAGGAGGAGGCAGCCGCAAGCGACCGTCAGGAGAGGCTGGATGGAGGACGTGATGCACGCGGAGGAGGAGGAGGAGGAGGAAGCAGGAGCGGGTGAGGCTTGGAGGCCGTGGTACTTGTGGAGGTCGGGTAGGGCGAGGCTGCAGGTGCCAGAGGCGACCTTGCCCGTCCTCCCACAGTGTGTGCAGTGAAAGGGGTGAGTGAGCGGGAGGGCGTGTGCCCCAGGTGGACACTGCCAGGCCTCATGTCCCCCCCTCCCCACACACACACACACACACACTTCACCATCGCCTGCAACCTTCTCCAGGTCTGCCTGACACCTAATTAGGAGGCGTCGGTGACAGTACCAACACAAGTCGTTCCTCATCACCACGTGCCAGGCTGCTGCAGCAGCCATCGCCGCCGCCTCCACTACCACCCTGGGGGAGGGGAGGACTGACCATACATCAAAGACACACCAGCCACGAACCGCTTCAGAAGAAATGGTGAGGTTGGAAGGAGGGGATTCCACGTACCCACACTACCCAACCTTTCTGTAAGAAAAAAAAATCAGCGTGGACCAATCAGGTCCCCACTTCCCGCTCAGCAGAGGAAACGGGGCAAGGGATCGATTCTCAGAGCCGAAGGGTGTCGTCGGTGGGTCCTCCCTAGCATCTGCAGCCCACTCAATTTCCCACCTGGCCAGCGAGGCATGTGGCCGCGACCTGACTTCTCCCCAGCCACGTTCCCTGACCAGAGACAACCTTCTGCTGATCTGAGTACATTCCTGTCGTCACTTATGATAGCCGGTGATCAGGCGCCACGGACGGCGATGCCGCAAGAGTGGCACCGGCACCCACCTCCATTTCTTAACCTGTGTTGAGAAATCGACGAAAAAAAAAACGAGACAGCCGACCAAGACTCACAGAAACCCTCCATGATTAAGCAGTGCTAGAAATCAGCAGCTGGCGATGGGGACCTTCGTCTGACCATCACGAGCTGTGGCAGCACAGTTCTGTTCCAACCTCAGGTCTGAACGACTGACCGATCCAAGAGAAGAATCATTTCACCAAGTTTCATTAAAATCCAAAACGATTTAGTACACTAGATAGCTGGAAATATAAGGTCAGGTTGGGGACCACACGCCTGTGGGAGTTGACGACGAAAAGGAGGCGAGACTCGACCAACTGGCCGGCCCGGCCAAGTCTGGTTCAATTCTACCATGATCACCTTGAACGCCCCGTAACTGTAAGTTCAAGTTCAGGATTTTTAAGGTACGTAAGTAAGGATAGATGTACCCAAGCGACTCACACCCCTCCTCCTCCGTCATCATGAGAATGATACGAGCAGCAAGACAAAGTCTAGTCAAAATCCGGCACTCAAGCGATGGAAAACGGGTGAGGGTTGTGTGTGTGTGTGTGTGTGTGTGTGTGTGTAGCCAAGCATAGAGTGGCGTTTGTACTTCGTCTCCAAAGTTAAGGTTGGGATCGGTGACGCGACCAGAGTCTAACCCAACTGCTGAAAATCCAAAAACTTTTAGAGAGGTAAGTGACGGGGACGTCCTCTTCCTGAGGCGGGTTCCGGTGGAGGGAAGGTGCACTCTGACTCGACCTGCTGTCCAACGTGAGATCAGGACAGATAAAATGAGCAAAGGCTCTCCCAAGGGACCAGTATCCAACTCTGTCTATGAATGATAGCGTTCTGAAAATGATGGTGAGTCAGAGTGTGGAGGAACATGGCCAGAGTGGCACTGGTGAGTGAGTGTTCGGATGAATGTGCCCGAGGGGGGGGGACTGGTGAGTCAATGTGTGGATGAATGTGGCCAGGGTGGCACTGGTGAGTCAGTGTTTGGATGAATGTGTCCAGGGTGCTACTGGTGAGTCACTGTGTGGATGACTGTGTCCAGGGTGGCACTGGTGAGTCAGCCTAGGAAGTGCCTCAGCTTTAACTTACTGACGGAGGCCTTGACTCCATCTTCGAAGTTTTTTCTTTCATTCTTTCCTTCTCGCCACAATGGCTCCTGTCACGAACACATGTCCTCGTCAAAGATAGGCCTGGGGTGAAAAGAAAGGGGGGAAATGCAAAGACGAGAGGAAAAAATAAAAGTTTTTAAGAAAGGGAAAATCTGTATGCCTATGAAGAGGAGTGATACAATGTGCCGTCTCACCAAATCATTCTAATATCCAACCTCATTGAATATTGCCAAAGATTGGAATATGAAGTACAGAAGGCACATACGATGGGATGTATCGCTTCATCTCCTACATAATGATGAGGATGGAGAAAATGAGGGATCTCCCTGAAGTGGACGAATACCTGAATCATAAACTAGTGACTGGAAGCAAGAGCTTGCGACTGAGGATCACCAAGGCTACTAACTAGCGAGTAAAGTCTGAATCGCTAGAAATATAAACGCACGTGTGGACGCGTTTTGGAAATAGCTCTCCGGACTAGCGGGGGCGAGGGCGGCTCAGCCCACCAATACTGATCGGCATTCTGCCCGGTTCAGCGAAGCTGCCGACTGGAAATTAGCGTTTCCCGCCACGTAAAGACGAATGGACACGCAGGCATTACCCGACACCATCATCTTCCAGCTCGAGGACACAGGATATGAGTAATCTCAGAAATGATACATCCAGAAAATGCAGCAAAGCCTGCAATCAGAAGGTGACGTCAGTGACGTACGTAACACGGGATAAACGTACCCGTGTTATCCGTACCCGCGCAAGGAGTACCTACAACACATGCACCAATAAGAAATAAAAATCCCTTAAAGTTAAGTAAATAATTATCCGTGACGTATGTGCCGGAACCACAGGCCTACCACTTTATCAATGACACGTACCCGTGACACTTCGTATCCGTGACACATGCGCCTTGAGGCATAAGTACCTGTGACATGCGCTCATGACTCACGGATCCCATGACAGGCTGGCGAAACTCGGCCAGAAATAAATGCATCCATCAGATCTTATCCTGAAGGTCAGGCATGCAAATTCCCACACCACAAGCGCAGGGCGGCCGCTGAGGAGAGAACACGAAGCCCCTGAGACGAGGACCGCCCGACGACGTTTGCATGACTGCATGATCAAGCATACACCCCCACCTGTCAAATGGCCCTCGCCTTGAGAATCACCATGCATAGTTTCGCACCTCCACTGCCTGTAATCTAGTCAGAAGACGCAAACGAATTGAAATAAAAAGAAATCACCCGGAGAGACAATGACGATCATGGTTATATTTGGCGATTTTCGAAATCGAGAGGGGGAGGAGGGAAGGGAGGGGGGTGATTAATACATAATCGAGGGGGAGAGAATCCTTGGAAACCCGCTCCCCAGTGGTCAGTACGGAAACCCGCCGCATTCACCAGCCGTGTGCACATAAATCCCCCGGGGAAGGTGTAATCAAGGGGCATTACCTCCCCGATGTGGCTGGTTCTAAGAGCCTGGTAAACTCGCTAAAGATCCCGGACCCACGGTTCTCGGTACGAGTTTACCTTAGGAAGACCCGGACCCTGAGTTTCGATATAGTTTACCGTACTGCAGTACACTCAATTTTAAAGACCTGGATCCGGGTAAAAGTTTACGACGGCTTGGGAAACTCAGCACACCCAGAGCGAGGGTTCTGGATGACGGTTTACGGCGGTTCGGTAAACTCGACCTACATCCTGGAGCAAAGGTATCCCGTCACAGTTTCCATTAAGTTTCTTGATTACGAGAACTTGCCAAGAGTGACCCGATACAAGGTGAGATTGGAATTTCCAGGGATAGGATATGCAGCCTGGCATTTGCCTATGTTGCTTGGGGGTCAGCTTATATATATATAACTGAATGGTCTGAAATCCAATTTTTTGATATGGGATAATGCACACACCCGGGGCCTTCAACCGTTCAACGCTCTGCCAGCAAGTATCCAAACCTTTCTGAACTCGCGACTCGGGAAAAAATTACCAAGAATTCGCCGGGTAAACATTCGTGAAGCGTACGTGATCGGCCAGGCACTGACGGGTACGTAGGCCAGTGGGCCGCGGCCTCAAACAGACTGACTGATCAATGGAGCGACAGAATATCTATACTATAGGTTAACAGGCAAGACCATCCCCTACGCTGGTCTCACAACAGGCTGCGGGGGTAAGGTATGCCAGAGTACAACATGGGACGGACAGACGTTTCATGGAGTCCTGATGTTCAGTATGTCATATGGCATTACGTGTGCATGGCTTAGTTCATCCTGCATTTAGATTAGCAGGATGTTTGGTAATACGTAACCTTTCGTATGTTTATTATGTTATTTACAACGAAAGGGAAACGGGCTATTCAGAGAATGACCAGTAGGGTAGTTAAGCCTACTACGACTGTTCGATCCTTAATCAAGTATGACAATTTGATCTCTGTGCACGACGGTAAGGCTCTTGATTCTGATGACCTAGCCTATGACCTGACCTTTAAGAGTCTGGTCAAACTGGCACGTGTGTGTGTGTGTGTGTGTGTGTGTGTGTGTGTGTGTGTGTGTAAGCTACTGGGGTGGTAAACTGGCATGTGTATGGGGCAATAACTGGGGTGGTAATCTGGGTCAAGTATCGGCCAGTTACTGGGGTGGTAAACTAGCGCGTGCATGGGGCAGTTACTGGGGTGGTAATTTGGGTCATGCACTGGGCAGTTACTGAGGTGATAAATTGGTTTGCAGATGACAAGGTCAACTGCTCCTCAAAACAGGTGAACTGGGAGGCTAGTAATGAAAGGCGGCGGGTAAGAAGGGGTAAATTACTCCTGAAGCACTGAAATGACAGGGGACAGTTAATGAGGTAATGAGTGGGAGAATTACAGAGAATAATAATGGGTTGAGGAATGAAAAGGTGGACGGAACAAATATAGAAATGTTCAACACTTGTTTCTGAGAGCATGAGAGACTTAAACAAAACGGGTTCACAGTGGAGTAATAGATGATTAATGGGATGATTACCTGGAGTAATTTCACGACAAGGACAGCCCAGAGGGCTGGGGGAAGGGGGGCGGCCAAGGGCTGCGGTGATGGTGAGAGTGAAAGTGTGGGCGTGGGGGGAAAGGCTAGGGTGTGGGTGGGGGTGAGGGGGTCAGTGCAGCACGCTCCGCCACCCACGGCCGCCCACTCCTGCAGACGCCCATCCTGGGTTGATGGTCTCATCTACCCCTAGACCGTAAAGGTTCCCAGTCCCGGGGGGTCGTGACCCCCTGCCGAGTCTTCTGGTAATCGCAGGGCCGTCTAGGCTGCCCTGTCCAATGCTACGCAGCGTCATCCAATGTGGTAATGTTATAAAAAGACACGTGAGGGATGACATTAAACACATCATCATTATAACTCTCCCCAGGTTTTTATAGACACAGGAAATTGGTGACGTTTGCTTCAGGAACTGTTCTAAGAAATGCATTACAACGCGCGCGCGTGCGTGCGCGTGTGTGGGTGTGTGTGTATTATCTTAAACAAACCCAGGACCACTCTTACGGGGCCCCTGCAGCTTCAAGGTTGCAATACATCCGGCGGCTGAGAAATAATAAACTCCTTCGGGATGAGACGTTCCTCAAGCAGTGTGCTCATTTTCGCCCACTAACGAAGACACGCCCCGCCGAGGGTAAGTTTTTCCTGACTTCGTAACCACATGCAGAGGGGAGTCCATCAACGCCATATGTATACAAAAGAGAGACCTTCCATCAATCTTATGTTTACAGCGGGTGAGAGTTCATTTGGAATCAGGTGGGTTTGGAGTGGAAGGGTGTCAGGATGATGACAACCATGGCTATCTGGGTTCACGGTTGAAACAAAAAAATGGGGAACCACTGTCCTTGACTCAGCCACAGACGGCAGGACCCTTAGCGACCCTGTAAGACATTTACTGTATATCTTACAGTCTTAAAGCATACGGTAAGGGGCTACGGTCAGCTGCCGACTTAAGACGATACAGTGATCCTCCACCTTTCTCATCTGGTCTTTTGAACTCTTGTCTAAGAGGGTACGACCATTCAAATCTGGGCTTAGAACTAACCCTTAAGAGTGGTACCGTCCTGCAACCACTACAGAAAAAGGGTAAGGTTATCATTTGTTAGAACAGACTCCAAATTGATCTTCACATTAGATCGATGGACTGGTCAGGTAGTGTCCTTCCCCTAAGCCATGGTCATGGTAGCTGGAAAAGTTGGCGATGCATCACGAGGACGATGTGGAAGCGCTGGCCTGACAGGTACGCCCAGGACCCGGGCTGAACACATACATAGGAGCTCAACACACAGGGATAAACCCCAGGGCACAAATAATGGGATGGCCTCGTGCCTCCTCATCCTTGTATATGATACCCTGGAGGAGGCACCTGCTGCATGACGCAAGTCGAAGACTCTATTGCTGGTGTCAGCGTTGACATCATCTCTCCCAGCAATATCGTCCCCACAGCACCTCCAACAGCATCCACAGCTGGACCACCGCCAACAATGTCATCATCAGACAAACGAAGCCGCTGGTCATGCACGTCGGCCTCGCTTCCAGTAGCGTCCAACACCTTCTGCATGTACCACTCGGCCTCAGCCCCTTCCAGGTGGTTCGTCCATCAAGCTTCCGACTGTCACTCCAGACCATAAACTATGCTGCTAAGAAACAGTCAACATCGTCATCAAATTCTCTGCAGACTCAAGACACTTGGACTTCCTAGAAATGAAGTCATGAGCAGATGAACAACTTTATCCCTAATCTCACCTGTTCCTCCGTAGCGCGGTCTTCCCCTCAACCCACCAGTCAACATGAACCCACACGCAAAAGGTGCGGAAAAGGGTACGCAACCTATAACGACGCGCTCGAAACAATGGTCCTCTCTCGACTCTCTCCTGCCAATCAGCTGGCCTTCATCCAGCAGATCGGGAAGCTACTACACCAGTGTCGCCTCCTCTACCTCACGCCATCAAGATATCCCACGTCCCCGACCTGGACCAGCAACAGCATCGGGCCCATCCCAGGTCGGACAGACCGCTGCAGAAGTAGATCCAATACAAACAATGCGAGGATCATCAACAAGCAGCTGATTATCTTCCTAGCGCTTCTGAAAAGATCGTCTGTTTGCCATTCAAACCTCAAACTTTACGCGCTTCACTGTCTATACTGTCGGCATTTTGTCAGTTTCAGTTTTAATACTTTATTCCCTGATAGAGGAATCGGGATCCTCACTATATTAGTTTTATCATTATTATTATTATTATCATTATCATCATTATTATCCTCACACAAAGGCTATCGCATATAATAAATAGAATACACCCTCACTAGAGAGAGGGCAACCGTCCGTACATGGCAGGGGTGCTGTGGTGAGGTGGGAGACGAGCGAGCATCATCCTCCCCCTGCCTGCTGGCTGTGCGGCCCAGCCGACCCACCCACCGTCACTGAACGCTACACCACCGTCGAGAGGGAGAGGAGGCGATCACTCACCCTGCACACCAGGGTTCAGGACACAGCCCCGGTGTCCCTGTAACCCAAGCGTCACGCCATAAAACACTCTCTACCTCTGTGAACCACAGAGTGACTCACTCCGATACAAGCACAACCACCACAGCTTACCCGGATACAGCTATAACCTCGCATATGGATAACTGGCACACACACGCTCGATAAAGACAAGAGAATATCGCCCAACGAAAGGAATTTCCGATACGAGCCGGTCTTACGGCGCCGGTCATGTTAATCAGCCCGCCATGACGTCACCGTAGATTACCTGCTACGCTGCTAAGCCCCAACCAATCCGCCTCCCCTGGCGACCCATCCACCTCTGACCTGCGAGGTCAACAATTACACACACACAAATACGTCATGAAGACACCTCGGCGCTGCGGGTCACATAAAACCGGATCTTCGTTTTCTACGCAGGAGAGACAAAAAGAAGAATCCCAACAGACCAGAAAACAGCGTCTCACATACGTCACATGCTTTTAATTACGGTTTTATTTAGACGAATACATATCTAGACGAACATATATATACATTCGACTATATGGACGAAGTGTCTCAAAGCCAGTTTAATCAAAGGACACAGTGTACCAACTGCCCAAGGTGATGCAACCTTGCCTCACCCGCACAAAAACATATTTCTAACCGCTCCCTCAGATTCCCTGTTCTCCAGCGAATGTCCTGGCCACCACGAGGCCCTCGAGCCTAGCTGTTAGTCAAGGTTTCCATACAACAACCCCCGGCCTCTCTTGGGCCGCACTTCACGACCTGCCAGTGAACCCCAGCACATCTTGCGTTACCTTGACCCGACCCCGAGTTAATCTCGAAGCTTATTTCCCCCACAGTGTCATCAAATGAACCATAAATAGGCACATCTTGCAAATTCGTTCCGGCGAAAGAATTCCAGTAATTTCGATGACACGAGGGGCGATGTATGTGACCTGTCGGGGGTTTAGTATCCATGACTCTCTCGCTCTCGCTCGCTCGCTCTCTCTCTCTCTCTCTCGCTCTCTCTCTCTCTCTCTCTCTCGCCCCGCCAGACATTAAGAGCAACAAGTGGTTGTTGAGAGGGACACGGGAGGAGCGACTGCCGCCGGCAATAGCCTGCAGGGGTCAACACCACCCCGCCCGGCGTTGTTCATGCTCCAGCAGCGTGTAATTCGCCTCATCACTCCCCTCCCTGCGGGACGACAGTGCTCATCCCTGTCGCATCTCGCCCCAGCGTCCCAGACACGATATCTCCCGATCCAGCGGGTGTGACTCGCGTGCACTTTTATTTCCAGATCATCTTGTGCAACAGGGGATCCATCCCCTCCTTGTCGGTCTCCACACGACCTACTGCGAACTCCACAGTCAACACTGGCAGGAGCATCGCGTCCACCACAGCCTCGGCTGCATCACCCCAGCGCCGCCAGAGTTCACGCCTTGAAGTCCCTCGCCGTGACGGACTGGCTCCTGCGCGCAGGCAAGGACGTGCGTCCAGACGTGTACGGTGGGGGTCAAGAGGGGACACTGCTAGGGGAAGACCACCACTCCAGACGACCGCTGAGATTGAGGTCACTGGGTGTCGGAGAAGAGAGAGGTCACAGGGTAATGAATAGGCGGCCTACGGGTCTTGAAGAGGCCACAGGAGTAAGAGGTAATAAAGGGGAAGGGTGGGTGGAGCCAATGAGTCCAGCACCCTTCAGGACTAGCGTAAGGTGAGGGTAATACAGAACTCGTACGTGACCCTTTCTCCAGCGATAGTATACGGCACCTAGCATGACGTATAAACATACCTTCCCATCTTCTCAACGTTATATATTATAGTAATAAACTCCGTTTACCCTTTGAGTACGGACTCTGGGTTTTAAAGTCCTGACCTTAAGGATCATGGGAAGGGAAGGAAAACGAGGACGGGTAAGATAAGACACATAAAGCAGAAAAGATACTGAGAAATATGCAAAATCTTCTGAGGGAATATACTGAACCCGAAACGAAGCCAAGTCTCTCACGTGGTGAGGTTTCCAACACCTCTTCTGTACATGAGGCCACATACTACTACTACAGTCCTTTTCTCTTACCACAAATCGAGTCTCCTCCTCTACTAGCTCTCTCTCTGGTCCACCCACCCCTTACATAAAGTAAGGTCCGGCAAGGGGAAAGTAGTAATAACCACGACTTCCACAGAAACCTGAACAACCGCAAGCAACCGCAAGACCCGCCACCACTACCTGTACCACCACGACCAGACCCACTCCATCACTATCACTGTGAGAACCACATGCGGCTGCCAAGTAATCCCCGGCCGAGGCTCTCTAGCACCACACCAACAGGTGGCAGGCGTCTCCGGCTGTACTAAACCGGCGTATAATACAACCCAAGATGCATGTACGGTACCGTAACATACAATGAATTCGACAGATGTTGAGGCCAACTACACACTATCTACAGCTTATATCTGACCTCCTTTCAGGTACACGGGTCAAGACCGGTCACCTCACTTGAGGAAACAGAGACAAGGTCCAACGGATGGCAACTAAGATCGTACCTAAGATATGGGAGCTAAGATCCAGGATGTGTCTTTGTGTGCACACGTAAGTAAAGATATGGTTACGTAACACACAGTTGAGACACGGGAACTTCAAGTGTTACCTGGTGAAGTCTACGGGGGTTTTCACCCCCACAGCCCAGGCTGGGCCCAGGCTGTTTGGATAAGGTAGTTGGTCGACCGAGCTGTTGGAAGCCGCAGCCCTAAGACCTACACAGCCCCTAGCAGCCTAGCTGATCTAGTAAACTTTTCGGTAACTGTCCAGTGCATTCTTAAACTTCTCTACTGTGCATCCCATCATGCTTCTGATGGTCTCCAGCAAAGTGATGATGAGTCTTGGGCCCCGGATGTGTCACGTGTTCTTTCTTTTAGTGCATATCGCACCTTTGTTTCAGAGGCAGTATTGTACAGTCTTTCATATCTGTCGTTCCAGCAGGATGTGATTGCAGACTGACACAAAGAAACAAACACGCAATACCCTAAGAAAATAAGATCAGCTAGAAATAATTGTACTAGGATTAGGAGGGAGGAGGAAAGAGAGTAACGAACAACCCATTAAGAAGACTGAAGATAATCCAATAATGCTTTATTATCTTATCAAAGAAGAGAAAAATCTTACGAACATATATGTGACGGTGACACATGTGAAGGGGCATACATATGAGGGGGAAATGCATGTGAAAGTGACATACATGTGAAGGGGACATACAAGTGAAGGGGACATATATTTCAGTCAGGGTCTGCAGATGAGGATACAGAACCTCCAGAGGAGATCCGGAAGGACAAAGGCTGGATATAGTGAGGGGCTAATGTTAAGGTTAATGTTAAACTGCCAAAGAACTGGCTGAGACCAGATCCCCAGGCACAAATACCGTAACCCTGAGGGTACTGAAGGAGCGTGGGATGGACGGACTTTGCTGAGCCTTTAGAGATCACTGGATATGGGCAGCTATTGCAAGAGGGGAGATCGAGATGATCCTTTGAACTGCAGGCCGGTGTCACTGACTCAAAGAAGAAGGAAGACGATCAGATTATCAATGAAAAAAAATAGTTCAGCACATTTTGATCACGATGAATTTCTGATTGAAAGGCACTCTTCTTTAATGGTGTAGGATCATGTGTCGTTAACCTGAGAGAATTTAGAAGACACAGAGACGTTAATGGCCTGTAATTATTTGGAATCTGGAAAGGCTTTTGGTTCAGTGTCGCATATGTTATTAGCGAAAAGGAGAAAGCAGGTTAATACCAGGGAGGGAGGAGAAAGCTGCATTATGAGATAATGCAGCCAAGGAGTGATTAGCGGCTGGTGTTCATGATGGAAGGAAGTCGTTAACGGAGTGCCATAAAGACCGGCGTTGGAGGCCTGTGTTTATGTTAAGGACCAACTGTGCCAGAAGGACATAAAATGGTAACTTAAAAAACAAGATAATGAGATGGTAAGGAAATGCATAATAACGATAACCGACGGCTGGAATCCTTCAAGTAAGATTGTAATGCGTGTGTTTAAAGAATCAGAATAACCCTAAGACAAGACCGGACTACTACAGGTATACGTGTTTGTGAAGCGGGAGAATATGATTATTGGCTCACCAGCTGTACGTACAAACAGGTAACTAACTAACCACAAACGTACACATGTGCACACTGAAACATATTTAAACACACTCGTGCTACTAAAACTGTAACCCCCCCCCCAGGGGGGCAATCAGGACTCCCCGTAATAACTATTATCAACGAGGCAGGATAATCGTTAACCTCCACTTCCCACTTACTCCCCATGCACCCACGTGCCCCATTCCCAAGCCCATCATCACCTCCCAATTTCACCTGCCAAGATGGCCGGCGCTCCTCCCCGCGGCCGGCACATAAAGCTTATTAATAAAATCAATGCACACATTCCTGGAGGCAGCGGCAAGGCTGGAGGGACATTAACACCTTCACATAAACCCTTAATTTGGAGGGTATTCTCAGACCTGCCGCTCAAGGGTAGGGGTGCAAACGGGGGTCCTCCTGCAGCGGTGGCTATCCCCGGATCCTGCGCGCACGTGCGTGACCGCGCACGTGCTGGAAGGGCCTGACGAGGCAGGTGGAGACGCGGTAGCTGGTACGGCTGACCTGTGCAGGTGGTACTACAGTGGGCGGGGTGTCGCGAACGTAAGGGCCAATTGTAAACAGCCCTTAACCCTGACGAATCCCATCCTGGCCCTGCACCCGGCCCTCACCCTCGCCAGGGACTGGCCAGCCGGCCCTCATTCCCTCCAAAAGCAGGGTAGCCGGCCCTCAACCTCTAGCCTCACACTGCTTCACCAACGTCAACACCACCACCTGTCACCACCCTCACGGTGCCTGTTGACCTTGCCCCCTGAGAGGTGCACTACACCAGCAGGTGTCCATACGACCCAGTGAAAGGGAGGAGGCCGTCCATCCACAGCCAGCCCTCCTGGTGGTACAGGTGGCGTGCCTCCCACGGCTGCCTGCCTCGCCTACACCACCGCTCCACCACGCGCCAGCACTGGCCCTTTCCCTACCCACACTCCCCTCCCACCAGCACCAATACTGCTCAACCTCAGTCCCACAACCACAGTGTTAGGGACCAGCCTCCACCCACCATCAGCCTGGAGCCAGGTGCGGCATCATCGAGCGTTACACACCATCAACCTGGCTTCAGCTGTGGCACCAACTGTCACACAGTACAACCGGCATTTACCTGGCGTTGAACTCGGAGGTCTTCTACCCCACCCCCCACAGCTCGGGCCCGGCCCAAACCGGCAGAGTTGGGTCGCTGGTCGACCAGACTGTTGGAAAGCGTGGCCCGCGGGCCCAAGAAACCACCACAGCCTGGCTAGTCAGGTACTCCACATAAAAACTTATAAGGATCTTCTTAAATTTCTCCACTGCGCCTTCCATAGTGTTTCCGACAAGCGCATGGAAAGTGCTGAACTGCCTTGGGCCCCGACTGTTCAAGGCATTTCTCTTTTTCTGTTTCTCGCACCTTTTTATTTCATGGATAATATTTTCCGAACCCTGTATGTCTGTCATTTTTGGGTGTTGGTTTGGGCCCATGCCTTCTACCACTGCCCTCCAGTGGTGTCTGTGTCCGTCCCGTATTCTGTACTGCACTTGAACTCTTCATTCTCCCTACGCCGAAGGAGTTGGAACTCATTCCCCAGTGAAACCATATTGCTTACTGTAGCCCCACTGGAAGAGTCTGAGCCACTATGTAGACTGTTAAGTGTCTTCTAATGACGAAATCTTCGTACTCATTCTCGCATCATCTGCGAGAGATGACATAAGACTCTGTGTGACTCGCGTCTGACTCAATGTCAGACAAAAGAAGAGGAAAAAAAAAATAGGGTGCAAATACAGTCCCTTTGAAGGACTGAATTTATCGAGTGCTTTTGCGAAATCTGTGTATTCCAAGTTAGCATTTCGTTTTCTCGCCAGTGTTTCTACAATCTTATTTGTCAATCAACTAAGACAGACAGGATCTTCCTACGCTGATCCCATGCCGTCCCGGTTTATGCAGATTATCCGATTCCACAGAGTATGTCAATTTCCCTCAACGACTCTCTTAGAGATTTTCACAAAAATGCCATTTCAGTCCGACGAGCCTCCCGGGACTGCTGCTGTGTTTCCTCTTGTGTGGGTGGAGTGGGGCGATGTGAGTCAGTCTCAAACTCTCGGGGATGACGGCAGAATCCAGACTTTTTTGTTTAAAGGATAATCAGAGGTCGTGCAAGAGGCGATTTGCATTTCTTTGTAAAAACAGAGTTCCAGGGAGTTCTGGTCCTGAGGCAGGGTGCGTGGGCATGTTCACAATGGCTTTCTCGTCATCCTGTGGCGTGAGGGATTACTGACATGGTTAGGTCGTTTGTCTTTAAGTAGGTTTTTGGCTCAACGAACACTGGCTCGAGGTGTGACACTGACCGTCACACGCCATCAGCCTGGCTACAAGTGTGCATCAAGCGTCACACACCATCAGCCTGGATCCATGTGTGGCACAAAGCGTCACAAACCGTGAGGCCACGTATGGTAGCGGCACCCCTGGTGACGCAGGGCCAGGTGGGCAGCGTGACGCCAGCCGACCTTACCAGGGGAGGGCTGTCCATACCGAGATCAGCTGCGTCATCGCCACCTTCGACACGACCCTCCAAACCCATTCACCACGCCTCACGTATCGCATTGTGTTGCCTCTCCAACACTCTCCGTCCCCCCGCCCCACCACTCTCTCTCTCTCTCTCTCTCTCTCTCTCTCTCTCTCTCTCTCTCTCTCACGACCACCATCACCACCACCAACAGCCGTGCCCATGCATACACCACCACCAACTTTATACCCCCGCCTATACAACAGCACCACAGAACACACACTGTGCTCCCCACCACCATACATACCACACCAGCAGTGCTGAGTACACCAGGTTAAGCCCAGCAGGGGGCACCAGGACACCCCCGTGTCCACACCATCTTCCCACACCATAATCCCGACACATTACTGCATTTTTGTTGTCTTTTTCTCTTCTGTATTTAACACGGATTAGTCAACTCACACGAGGTGGTTCGCTAAGGGTCACTCCGGCACAGCGTAACACGGGGATGACGCACCTAGAGTGCAGCGAAAATAAAAGTGGCACACCTTAGGAATCCTGATAAAAATGTCTGCTCGAGTTGCCCTTGTACCTAGCACTGGGTACAGTTCCGGGGTACAGCGCTGACACATGGGCCCTGGCGGGTGGCTTTGCTGTATTATATGCTATGCCTCACGTCCAACCCATCTGTTTCACTCCGCAGGAGATCAAAATACGTCTCTGAATATAAAACTGTCTTTCTCTAAATAGGACACCATTAATTAAGCACAGCCCACAATGACAGTTCCTATCTGTACATCTCCTTAATTTGAAACATGTATTTATTCAAATGCTACAATCAAAGTGACCTTCACCTTGACCTGACAGGTCACCTGGCCCTGGCCTCATTACGGTGATATCTTTCCTTTATGATCGCAGTGATAACAGACTTAAACATTATTATCATCACTATTATTAACTGAAAAAATAAAATAATAACTCATCGTTAATTTTGTTTTGCACGTTCAACTCAGTAACTTATTTACTGACATATGATTCAGTTCCATACCGACATATCAGCAAAGGTAAATTTTCAGTCTGTTGCTCCAAAACCTTATAGAGATCATTCCCAGTAACTTGCCACAGGGGGTAAAGTTAAGTTACCCCTATGGGGTGGTAGGGGTGCCGAGGCTGTCCCAGACAACAGGTATAACAAACCACCATCGCCACAACTCCTACAGCTCCACCACAGCTTCTGTTACATGTTCATCACAGTTCCTACAGCCGTGACACAGCTCCAATAGTCCTAACGCAGCTTCTAAATGTCAAACCAAGCTTTAACACACCCATCGCAGTTCCTGCACGTTCGCCACAGCTCCACCACACTTGACCTGCGATCTGGCAGGCCACATAAGACGAATATTACCAACCACAAAAATCAATACTCATCGGTCGAAGCCACAAAGCGTACAACTTGTTACAGAACCAGTAAAGATCTACTTCTAGTTTTCTTTTAATGGAGAGAAAAAAAAACTAATTTTGTCTCACTTATTATTTCCAATTGACTCGTTCACCATGAAGATGGTGTTATTTTAAAAAAGAAAGGTCTTCTAAGATTAGTTGTGCTTAAAACTGTAAGCACAGTAAACTTTCTATCGCATTCTTAAGATATATAAGTATATATATTATACCTCAACACACAAGTTCAGTTGGAGTTATAAGTGTTATATCGAGAGTAAAAATCCGGTGTAGTTTAAGGCCAGAACGTGTACGGGAGATTACATCACGAGTGACGAGTGGGCAGGGCAGGGCAGGGGTCAGCAGGAGTCGATAACAAGGTCTTCCAGTTGTGTCACTACGGTCACACAAACCAGGAATGCTCAGGCATATACCCCCCTCTCCCCCACTCCTCAAGACCCCTCCCCCCTCCCCGTTCTTACCAGGCTTCCCCCCGCACCTCATCCCCAAGCTCCCAACCACGTATTAAGCTGGTGTAAGAAGGACATTTGTTCCCCCCGTGGAAATAAACCACAGGCGAAACCCAACACGATCGTGAGTCGGGCATCGTTGAATCTTGACCCCTTGAGCGCGACCCTTGTGCACGACGGGCATGAAGGCCAGGCCTCTGAGCTGACCCTGGAGGGTGTCACGCGGGGGCAGCCAGGTTCGCCACACGTCTACGTGCGGCTCCCGGCTCCCGCTGCGGCTGGCGCCCACCGCCCACGCCGGCACCCGCGTCACGCCGCGTCCCCCCGATACCGCGGCACCGCGAGCTTCCGCCATCGGCAACCCGGCACCGGGCGACCAACCACCTGGTGTTCCACCTACTGTAACACGTGAGGCACCGTCTAAGACCCCATCCGGGGCACCACCCAATATGCAGCTAGACTCCCCACCGGAGGCACCATACAGGAGGCTTGGTAACGGGCTGGTGAGGGGATCGATGTGTCGGCCAAATCGTTGCTACCAACAAAATGGGCAGTCACGCCGCCTCGCCCGGTGCCAGTACCGACCAACGCCACCACGGCCGAACCTCCTCAATCACAACTACACTTCCTGCCTAACCTAACCACAGCTGCGAACGAACGCTCCCGTCACTAACAACTGCCAACACTGCCAACAATAGCACAAACTACCTCCACTGCCAACTACGTCAACAACTTCCGACACTATAATCAATACCACAACTAACAACAGTGTAAACAAGACCAAAATTACCATCAATACCACAACTACCAATGGTGCCAACGCTAACACCACTACCAACACTGTCGTCACCACGAAAACAGCCACAGGTAACTGCCTATCCCCCAACAACCAGCACTGCCACACGCCATGGCAACCAGAAAACCTGCTAACCATCACCACAACCTCAACAAGCCTGACAACACAACCACCCTGCCCACAATCACCACCATCACCGGTCTCTCACCATCACTCCCTGCCACCAACTTTTCGTTACCACAACTACCACCAGTCGCCACCAAAACAACTACTATTACCTCCTCCCCACAACCACCACCATTAACCCTACAGGTCACGCTAACACCAAAACAGCTTTCAACCACACGCCAGCCTCACCGTAAACCAACACTTGACCTTCCGAAAAAATAACTTTACCAGACACTAGAGACCGTAGCATAATTGTAACAACCTCATTAGCCACAACAAGAAGCCCCCTTGCACACAACAATTACGAAGCCATACCTAATGCTAATGACTGTAATCACATGATTACAAAATATCACCTGCAAATAAAATATGAAGTTTCATTAAGGTCTTTTTCTTCCCATTAGTTTAGTATATTGCTCTAATTCGGCGTTTTCTCTCGTCCTAATGACTTAATAGATTCGATAATTTTGCGCCCTAGGTATCCTCGCGCGTGTGTGGCATTTGAAAATCTAACAGTGGACCCCAGCAGCAGCAGGACAGCGCCGTGGAGGGAGTACACGTCACCACACTAACCCCGGCGAGAGCGTGGCTACCTCAGAAGCGCCTCAACCCTGTCAACACTGCACAGCGACGCCACGGCAATCACACTAACACTCCTATCGTTAGTATCAGACTCGATACAAAAATGCCAAGTATTTCTATCAACAGTATCACACTCGATGGTAATGATGCCAATCATAAAATTATCCCCGTCAATCGTACCAGACAGGTTAGTAATGCTGCCAAAGACTCTACGAAAAGCACAGAGCACGACTGCATTATGACATTTCTAGGACGTGAACAAGAATGCAGCAGCGTGAACAGGTGACGCAGATGACCACATTCATTCAGGTCAACACACTTGAGCTTTGAGATAGTTGTGTTTACCCATTTAGTCGAAATAAAAACCAGAAATCATCACAAAAAAAATTAAATATGAGGGTTTGTTTTCCCTGTGCGTTTTCCTTCTCTTTTTCACGCTGCAACACACGAAGGAAATTCTACATTCTCGTTCATCTATGCCATCTGCTTCAACAAAAAACGCAAATAAGATACTGACCATCCCGGTTTCCGTTTTCTGTTGGATGCCTTCCCCAAAACTCTCTATATACCTCACGGAAATTGCCACAGTCGCCCCACCATCCCGGTCCAACCACACATGACGCCACACTTGACTTGCTCGGTTAACGGATCCGGTAAGTTTATCCGTGTGGAGGGAGAGGGAACAGGGCGAACACTGCCTTCACCCACCTCCTCCCAGCCCCGTGGCCGAGCCGGAACCGTCATGTGACGCCCCAGTGACACGGGGGGTGAGGGGATGGGGGGGGGACCACTGGGATCGATCTTGAGTCCTACTTGAGACTACTTAATAACTCTGTTAGTCCCAGAGACCCCATGTGAAAAACCTATTCTTTTCATTTCGCAATGCTGTTCCAGACACGACTGTCCCTGGAGAGAGAGAGAGAGAGACGTCTATCCAGCACCAGCGTGGCAGCGTTTACATGCACTGACGGGTGACTCACCATGCAGAGCATGGCACTGTTCACAAGTTCACACGTGACAGGCGTTCTGATACTCTTAAAGTCGATGATCCTTCTGAGTAACCAGTGTCAACCACCTTAACTTAGCATCTGGCACCTGTATGCTTCCTTCCCGCATTACTGCCCACAAAAAAAAAACAACGCTAATAACGACAATAGTCATAACGGTGGGCAATAATAACTACCAACAATGGTGCCAAGTTACATCGAGAGTGAGAACGGTGCCTAATGACGCCAGTGAAAGTAATGGCGCCAATCACATCAGTGGCGCGATCAAGGGGCATCACAGGCAGTCCCGTGCACCGGAATACCACCAGCAGTAAAAGGGGTTTCCATTCACACCACTGCTGGCTTTGGCGCTAACCATGCCAGCGGCACTACAACAGCCAGCCACACGGGGGACGGCCATGCTGCTAATCATACCAAGTGTCGTGCAAAAGAATCTTATTATTCCAGTGATAACCTAGGGTGCCTACCAAACGTCTGCCGTGGTGCCAGTGGTTGCAAGCCACTACATTACACATTACCAGCTGGTTGCTATCACCAGTCTACCGTCTGTACTTTCCAGTGTGGTGGGAGGGAGGCAAGGCAACGTTAATCTCTCCAAGACCGACGCGGGCAGGTCTGAGGGGCTGGTAATATATCCCGTGGCGAAAGGAGGCCGTCAGATGTGCTTGAGTGAAGGGGGCCGTGTCAGGAGGTCGTCAAGAATGAGTGGGAGGGAAGGGGCTGAGTCAAGAGATCGTCAGGAATGAGGGGGCAGAGTCATGAGGTCGTCATGAGTGAAAGAGTAGAAACAGGTGGTCGTCAAGAATAGGAGGGTAGAGTCAGGAGGTCGTCAAGAGTGAGAGGGGGCTGAATGAGGGAGGGCTGAATGAGGGGGCCGAGTCAGGAGGCCGCCAAGAATGAGGGAGGCAATCAGGAGTCCGGATCAGGGGGGGGGTCGTTACGAGTGAGAGGGCAGCATCGGGGGAGGGGGAGATGGTTATGAGTAAGGTGGGAATGTGTTAGAGGTCATCATGAGTGAAGGGGCAAGATTCAGGAGGCGGCCCTGAGTAAGGAAACCAAGTCAGGCCACAATGAGTAAGAGGACCGAGTCAGTAGGACGTCATGAGTGTGGGAGCCAAACCAGGCCAACTCGCAACTTGACTCTCATGATTCAGAAATCGTCTAACGCTGCCCACTTTCCAGCACTTTACCCCCACGATTACTACAATAGTTTCTCTTTCCTC
>JAUUDW010533487.1:0-12138 GCA_032361385.1 Panulirus guttatus | reverse complement strand
CACGGCTTACGGGATCGTGTCCCGTCCACGGGCCATAGGCCACATGTCACATCCACATCTCACAGCCCCGTAGCCAACAGCCCTCAGGTCACATCTGCAGGCCTCCGCCCTTAGCCTTTAGGTCACGACCTTGGCCCACACGCACTCTGCCAGTGTCGTCGGGATCGGGTCACGGGGGAGTTTTCTGTTTCTCAGTAATGGGATGGCAGGCTTCACCGTACGCCTCGTCCGTCACTGGTCCAGGCAACAACCAGTCTGACAGCATCGCTGCCTTATCCACGCCTGCGCTTATATGGCGAAGCAACAAAATTTACAAGTACATAAAAATTCATATTTTTTTTTCTCTCTGTCTCCACGCGCCAGAATTATGGTTTCGGCGAATTCCAAAAGGTTGTCTGTTAAGTTGCGTGTTTTGACCGGGTCGAGAGGTGTGGGGGCGGCCACGCCTTTGCTGTCGCGTCGTGCTGTGACAAGGGCGACAGTGTGTGTGTGTGTGTGTGTGTGTGTGTGTGTGTGGTGGGGGGGGGGGGATTATGCCGCGGCTCGGCCCGCCCTCCAATCGCCCAGGTCCTGGCCGTCTGTCCTGCAGTGGTGAGTGTACCTGTCGCGTGGCTTTTTGCGTGCTATCATTAACGCCGACTCCCTCCACAGGGATATTTTTCTCCCTTGGTTCACCTTCCACAAATCTTCATTATTTTGGATTTGTGCCGGTAACCCCGGCGAATATATTATGCATCCCGATGCTCATCCCGTGAGCGGTAGCGCCAGAAGGATTACAGGGGTCATAAAAGGGTCTTGGTTAGACCCCAGTGGGTTGATATTACACAAGGTGTTACAAAGTTGATTGAGGTAGTTGCCTTCCGGCCAGCCACTCTCGTAGAAAGAAAAATGAAACATTGTGAAAAGGGATTCAACGTTGAAAATATAAATAGTAATTTTATTTTTTAGGGTCAAAACACACGGAAAGAAATTGTTTCAACTCGGTTGACTTATTTTGTTACGTGATAAACGTCGAGTGTGACGTAGGTGGCGGCAGCTGTACGGGAAGTGGATGGGACGTGTAGCTACGCTGCAGCTGTATGGTAGGTGGATGGGAACGTGTGCCTTGACTGCAGCTGTTCGGTAAGTAAACACACACACACTCGCACACACACACACCTACATTCTATGGGGTTCCGTAACGATCAGGAAGCCGGCCATGATGTGTGTGTGTGTAGGGGGGGGGGGGATTGCAGGGCAGTTGAACAGTAAAGTGTTCGGTGTCTCTGTTGTAGTAGTAGTTGCTTCGTGGGCATGAAGGGTTTAAGATTCGTTGGAGCTATGTTTGTGCTGCTGTAGGAATGAGAGATGTCCAGAGAGGAGACGAGAAAGTGTAAGTCGTGTATGTCTGGGAACTTTGGTTTCAGGTGGGTGTGTATGGGGGATTGACGTTTACGACTTATTTGGGAGAGCGATGTTTAGTGCTTGTTGTAACATTTCGGTGCGCATATGTTTTGTTAGTATTATGTTTGTTGGGGGTGGAGGATTTGTGTGTATAGGTTGCTGAAACGTGAAGCAGGGGTAAGCCTATTTCTGTTTTGGGGGTGGTGGTCAGTTTTGGAGCTGTTTAGATGCGATGAGAGGTCTTGTGCTGTTGCAAAGAACTGAGGGCCAGAGCATGTTCAGAGGGGAGTGTATGGAGGTAATTATGTTTCATTGTGTATTTGTTGAGTGTTTGTATATGCTACGCAGCCAGTGATTGTTTTGAGTCTCCTATTTTGTTATATTTGCGTTTGAGATGTTGCTCAACCAGCCAGATGAAGCGCATGAATTGTTTATCGAGGATACGCATGTGTTTCTGTTTCTTGTTTAAATCTGGTGCCAGGTCGATGTCTGAGGGCGCTTTTGCGTTAATGTTTGTGCTGTGGGGAGTGAACGTCAAGTGTGTGTCATCTGTGATACCCAAAAGAGTTCGTGTTTTGTTGAGGGTAAGTCCGCTCAAGGTGACTGGAGGGTGCGGGTGGGATTCGTGTCTGTCCAGGGTCAAAATGGTGATTGAAGACTACTTTGGAGAAACAGACATTTATGTCTTGGTTGAGCCATTGTTCCACTTGTGGAACTTAGTGCAGCGCGTTTGATGTTGCTACTGCGGTGTCTGGGTTGCTGTGATGCGATGGTGAGGTCGTCTGCATGTGAGAGGACTTTCATATTGTGTTGTTGCTGGGGGTGATGGGATGTCATGTAGGAAGATATTGAAGAGGTGTGTAGAAAGAACTGCCCTTGGGAACTCAGTTGTACAGTTAATGTGTTTTAGAGGTGATGCCTTTCTGACTCTGACATGGCGACCGGCTACGATGTTGGCCAGCCACCTTTTGTCATCGTTTTAGGGGATGGTGTTAAGTATGTTATGGGCGAAAATGTGTCGAGGGATGATGTACATTGTGCGGGGATGGGTGGTGTGGGGGCGTATTTGTTTTTGAAATTAAAGGGAATTATCCTGAGGTAGGGAGCCTACTTGCTACATACGGTCAGTCGCTTTCTTGTGCCTTAGAGCTTAGATGATGAGGAAGTCGGATGGAGCTCGCTCTCCCTCTCACCATAAGCACCACCCCATTACCCAGTGCATCTGTACTGACGGCTTTCCCAATTCTGCCGCTTGGAGGGCAGGTAGTGCTGCCGTTGCGATCCAGCCCAATGGTTAATAGGGGAAAATGTTAGAATAAACAATTGGGCATCTACCCTACAAGCTTAATTGTCCGTCATACTTCTCGTTCGTGAACCGGTGGATATCACTGCCACAGACAACTTACTTGTCTTTGTTTGTGTCGTCACCGCCTGCCCATAACAGCGCGAGACCAGAATATGCAACATGTTGGCCTCTGAAGCCAAAAGACAAATGTCCCGGCGAGGAGGACGCACGGCGCAACCCGCCCTCATAGCGTCCGGCCGGCGCGCCGCCCACGTGGGACAATTTCCTCATAAAATACAATTCTGGCGTGACTTCCTGCGGCGGGGTTTATGGCTGTCGGGGCGCTGTGCAGGAGTTACGCCTCCTGCACACCTCTAGCTGCGCGCTCTCTTGACTTTGATTTTTCTTTCGTCGATGTTTTATAGTACTGTTGATCCCATTTGTTAACAGCTTACGTTTTTTTTTCTTCTCAGGAATCAACCCATTCCAACCTAGTCCTTTAAGTTTAGTGATGAAAGTGGATTAAACTTTGAGTGTATTTATGCATTTGTTTACCAATCCGATGATTGGAATAAATAAATCATCAATTGCGTGGACGGGAAGTGCACAATAAGGATGTCCATGGGAAGCGGATGGTCTGTTATTTATTATTATTTTTTTGTTTACTCCATACCACGGGGGTCTGTGTCTGTTGCGTTGGGCTGTCCAGGTTGCGCTGTAAGGAAAATTCGGGAATGAGAACCGTAAATAGATATGTAGAAGGACCACGTTGGAAATGTTACTGCTTTTTGAAATTATTGTTTATTCTGATTGAGGAAATGATTTGTATGAGACCTTTTGATGTTGTATGGGAGCAATGCTCTTGTTAATGAGTTGAAATGTACGGTGGCATATTTTAGGAGACAGGAACGAAACGGTTCTGTTGTAGCTGTGTTAAAAAAGCAAAGGTTGGAAGATGTATATGGTCTAACGCAGTTAC
The DNA here is from genome assembly GCA_032361385.1 of Panulirus guttatus. Taxonomy (NCBI): domain Eukaryota; kingdom Metazoa; phylum Arthropoda; class Malacostraca; order Decapoda; family Palinuridae; genus Panulirus; species Panulirus guttatus. Next base: position 8,491 of record JAUUDW010533487.1, on the reverse strand, counting down.
GATCATAGCAATTAAGGTGGATACAAATGTCGTATAACTGTAGCGCAGGTAAAGCTAGGGGCATTAATTGTGATGGCTTGGGTGTAGGATATAAGTGTACTTGCAGAAAGTTGACAGGATATATGTCAAGGCTGGTTGACAACGAAGCACCTGTTGAAGATGTCGTTCTTGGTCTGCTGCCCAGCAACTGGTGGTGTCATTTGTGCGCACGCGCCACAGACCCTGGTCACAGAGCGCTGGACGAGACCGTAAGCCTCTTCCGCCTCTTCCGCCTGGCGCCTCACTGACCCCGCCCACCTGGGTCGGCAGCCACTCACACTCGAGCCGGCGCTAACCGCCACTTATGACTCCTACCTCCATCACACGACTTCCTTACATATATAACCAGCATTCTCAGTCATTTAAACCCATCTATATTAATTTGCGACATGTAGTCCAGACGTATTTGAGCGGAGAAAGCAAAATAAGATTAAGAAAAAAGTTTGTTGAACATTAATGGGGCATTTAAGGCGTAACTCGTGCCAGACTGGAGAGTATCTTGTGTTAGTGTGGCTGTGGCAGTGCTGCTACACACACACACACACACACACATACAGAGTGGTGGTATGTCCTGCAGAACGTATCGTTCTTAGTCAGAAATCTTCATTCATCTCAGTAATTATTGTATTTGCATTTATCGTAGTCGGTATACACGTTTATCAGATGTTCAAATGTGCTTTTTTTTGTCGTACTTAGTGTGTTATATTCCGTTGCAAGTATAAATCAAAACTAAAGTATGCGAAAACAGTGGTAGTGTAGATGATCAGCAATTTAAGTCTGGCTACTGCAGCTGCCCTGTGTCCGGGGGGATCGGGTGCCCAGTGGTGTTGCCACGTGGTCACTGAATACCCTTGAATAAATTAAGTACATTTCTGCGAGATATACCGGATGCACAGCCCTGAACGCCTGTGGCCTCGGAGTCTGGCGCGAGTGAAAAGTGGCTTGGAAGTTGAGCCCAGCTTTAGTAATCCTAAAGGAAGCTTAGCAGACAAGTTCACGAATGGAACTTGCATTGCAAGCGTGGTATAGCACTGACTTACCGACTCCTGTCTCGTAGTTTCTTCACGATGGTATTGTTTATGTTACGAGACTCGGGTAAGATGCGTGGCCGCCTCATTATGGTTGAACTTTAAACCTAGTCCAGGCCACTTTCCTTTTCTTTTTGTCAAATATATAGCCTCAGTATAGATTTTTTTCCCATATGTAATTGGTAAGAGTACACCTAGAGATAGTCTCGTAGCATTAAGATAAAGACACGTTTATTTTGAGTTTTGTTGCATGAAGTAGTCTCGTAGCATTAAGATAAAAAGACACGTTTATTTTTGAGTTTTGTTGCATGAAGGGCAGAATGTTTGGAAGACAGACTGCACATTCCAGAGGTAATAATCAGGGTTTTACATTTTAGCTTTATCAATACTTAGTATCTTCAGGATAAACCCAGAAAAAAAGACAAAATATCTTTAATCTGAAAACAGTGAGACTATTGCAACAGCGAGAAATAACCGTCTTAATATAGAAAACGCTTTCTCCCGGCGATTCCCGCTTCAGGTGCACTGACTAAGGGGTGAACTTCAACGGTCATGGGTGTTGTCCAAGCACAATTTTATCGTAAATGGACAGAAACATTGAATTTGTCGAGTGCAGGAACTTTAATTTTTCTGTATCATTTATTACAGAGACATACATGATAATGACTGTACGATGATTGTTTATGCATGAAGGATATGAAAATACCGTAATAACGAAACGTTGTGAAACAAGGAGACAAACGCTGATGTAGTCACTGGCGTTGATAACTGTGCATTAATTTGACAAGGAAGCCTGATACCTTGGCTGGAGCTAAATTGCTTCTGTCTAGTGTCCTTTACTCTTGTAGATGGTCTTCGCGTAGATTTGTTGAATGATGACGAGTTTATTAATTATTTGCGGTGTTTATGGATAATGGATTATATCTGCATATGCTGTGACGTGGGCGCGAAAAGATGTGCTGCAGAAGTTCGGCCCACAGGGGCGTGGCTTCCACTTTGATGTCTCCGTCCGTCGCGCCTGCTGTCCCTACCTACCTTAACGGGGATGGGGGAGATGTCCAAGACGACTCAGGCATATCTTCTGCCCAACTTTTTCATTGTCCTAGGTTGGGCACGTAGGTGTTCAAGAGACTGTGCCCAGAATGCATGGTAAAGTTTGAGCCGTCTTTGGTATTCTCCTCTGTAGTCATTAATATTAAGAATTATCTTTCTGTATAACCTTTCTAACAGTCGAGAATATAAACACCCGAAGTGCTCAGATTGATCCGTTATATTTTTATTTCTTTTTTTGATGTAATTGGTATTTAACTTTTTCACCTGACATGGTTTCCTAGGGAAATACTTTTACCCGTGTCATGTTAGCAGCTAAGGGGAAAAAAGCTGTCGTCAGATGTCGAAATGCTGTATGTAATGGGACTGGTTGGAGTGGCATTGCAACAAAGTCAAGAAAAAGTTGCATCTCGTAGTGCTGATCCATTTGAATGTAGTAAGATGTGGTAGACCTTGGGTAAGACGGTCGGTCATGGTACGAATCTTTCACCGGGTTGGGCGTTGATTTTATTCTGATGTAGACGGGTAATAGTTCAAGAATGTCTTGCTCTTCAGTGCACCAGACAACGGCCACGGAATCCATCCCTACAACGCTGCAAGCACCGTGTCGACATGCACCCGCACCCTTCTTGCCCTACGATGCAACTACAGTAACGAAGAAACCGAACATTTACCTCTCACCTGCCCTGCAGCTCTCCCCACATAGAGGTAGGCAAAGCATCACCACACTTTATAACCTGTGGTTCCGCCCGGTGGACGTGGCCGGCTTCCCGAGCGCTTCGGGAACCTAAATGAAAATAGAAAGTACTCCTGGGATAGGAAGTAAGTTCTGTGTATATCTGGATACACAGGTACCAGCTACACGCGCTAGGAAAGATCGGAGGAGCTTTTTCAAAAATATCGTTAGCTTGCTTGTTCGATTCAGGAAAAAAAAAAGACTAAGAGTAACTTAATTTCAGGAGAACATAGAATCGGCACCAGGAACACCTTCTCAAGTATGGCGTTGTCTTAATAATCGATTGGTCAACCATTGTTCACAGGAGGGAGTTGAGTTTGTAAACTTGTGGCAGCATTTTTACATGCTGGTTGAGGTGGTTGCGGAGGACGGGCAGCACTCAGCTGAATGATTTAGTTGGTGCCTGTTTTGGTACACTCCTTGGTGAGCTACGCAGACATTTGCGTAAAAGAAAAAAAATCTGGAGTAGGTCCATCCCCGTTTATAAGTACTTCTCTGGATAGTTTTCAATAGTTTAAGTATTTTTTAATGTCTGCAACTTATGAATAAAAAAAAAATCAGAGAGTACCGTTAGAAAAGTTATGATTAGATCTTAAAATTAGCGTTTTCTTTGGTGATCATGCAATTCCATGGTATTCCCTCAATTTGAAAGTGGTAGAAGATACAAAGTAGGCAGCTGTGCCTTGCTGTTACTTGTATTTTATCTTAAACCTTTAATGAAATATGTAGTGCCCCTTAATAGTACCGACTCATTATTCGTTTAATTAAGCCTGGCCTTATAAGAAAGTAAGAGTAGTATTCGTTTACAGGACCCCCAGCTCACAACACCTGATGTAGACCAAAGACTTTTATGAGTGCTTAAGCAGGAATTTGAAATGAGCGCGATCAACATTCTTGTACAGTAAATACAGATCCATAGCCCTGGTTTGTGAGTTTTAAAAACAACAGTTAAACCGAAACGACTCCGACGTACGAAAAACCATGTGGAACTGAGAGGAAGACGCCATGATTGGTGAGGCATAATGTGTACATGTGTTCGACAGTGTATTACGTTACAGTAGATGAAGAAACTGTGAGCGGAACCTGGGCCACACTGGGTAATGGAGGTTAATGATACCGTACGTGAAGTTATGGGAGAGAGACCGTAGTTTTACGCTGCGTGTGCCGGGGCAAGCAGTCTAATTGTCCTTTTTTCGAGATACACTAATGATGAAAGATACGTAAAATGCAAAATAATTTACATTAATTATCATGAATAATTATCTTCGTGTATTTGATTTGAAAGGGTTCGTCCATGTTTATGAGTGAAGGACAGAGAAAGATTTTCAGAACTGCCAGTTTATTGGTGTGCCTTCCTTGCATTACAAGCTGTAAACGGGATTAGGTGTTGCAAGATATAGCAATATTCGCGCTGTTATTAGACAGTTTTGTGTATTGCCCAGTAGAAACACCTCCCACGACCTGGCCAGTCGTCGGAAGAAACAAAAGGTGCCATTGCACTGCAGATTTACACAGAAAATGATAGCCTAGTCCTGAGCCATAAAACAAGAAGGGTCTTCCACAGAACACTTGCTTGGCGTTGCAGTGCGTCATAGTTATTGGACGTGAAATTAAAATGGATGGGAATATGGTTTTGGAAGACATCGAAAACATGCGTATTAAGGTTCCTTTTACTAAGGTGGAATTGATTATCTTCAAGGTTTGAGCCAAGTTAATCCTCTAGGTTTGATACCTTTTCATAAGGTGGGTGCTAGACTCCGGCTAAATCCATGTCACAGTTATAGTTCCGAGGCCATTAAGATCTTCAGACTTTGGGAAAGAACTGTGTGAAGTACACAGTTTGCTTTGGATCAGATGTGATCTCCCGATGACGGAAGTCTTGTGTCTTAAGTTTTCCTTGTATGTGCTGGTGTCAGGTGGATGGTTTGTACGGCACAAAGACTCTTTGTTTGCATCTCTCTCTCTCTCTCTCTCTCTCTCTCTCTTCCCGTGTCCCATCCTGTCCTGCAATATTGGTTGTGTGATATATGGAAGAAAACTGATAGATTTACTTATATATGCATGTGTATATGTTTGTTAGAGTTGGTTTTGTTGTTTATAATTTGCTGAAAGTTAACCTCCATGTACACGTTCATATGCGCTATATTGAAGTGGATGTTTTTATAAAAGTAATTGTTTCCATGTTGTGAGACACGGGTTCCGCGTGTTTGTGTATTACTTAAGAAATAAAGCCCATTTTTTTTTAACAAATACTTCAGATCCTCTCACTTTGTCAGTTTTATTCATAAACTTTAACTTTATGCGCAAGAGATTTGTCGGTTTATGTGAGCCGTAACGGAGGAGTTCTTGTTAATGTTTGTTAAGTAAACGATGGACATTGATAAAAGCCTAGTGGGTCAGCTGAGGCTATCGTGATGAGACGGTAGTGACGTGTATCAAGAAAGAGATGGTCCGAGAACAAGGCCGGCAACACATTCCGTGGACCAGCTGACCCGAGGTGGTGACGGGCAGGGGGTGGGGTGGATGTGGGTAATGGGCCTGTCGGTGTGGTGGCGGGTGAGGGAGGTGGTGACGGGCGTGGTAGCGGTGGTGGGGGAGGTGATGACGGGCGTGGTGGTGGTAGTGGTGGTGCTGTTGACTGTTGTGGTGGTGTTGGTGGCAGCGTGGTTCCAGGGGCCGTTGCTGTTAATGATACCTGGTGCTGGAGCACCTGCTGGCTTCTCACCTTACAGCCTTCACCCGCCCCTCCGCTCCCCTCTCCTTCCTTTGACTCCACTATATACACTACTAGCCACACCAGCTCCCTGCCCCACCACATATTCTACCACCTACACCATCTCCCTGTCCTACTACATACACTGCCACCTGAACCATCTGTCTCCCTGCCCCATTCCTACATACATGACCACCTGCGCCATCTGTCTCCCTGCGCCACTACATATATACACCCACTCCATTACCTCTGGTTCTGTGATTCAGGTTCACAGAAGCAGTGACCTCCATCCTCAACTGTGTCTGGATCTAATTAGATGTTATTATCACTCAAGGACGAACGTCACCGTAAAAAAGTCAGCACTCGACCTTGGGGGACTGACTAACCCCGTCAGTGCTCGACCCTGAGCGGCTGACTAACCCCGTCAGCACTCGACCTTGAATGGCTGACTAACCCCGTCATTACCCAACCCTGAGCGGCTGACTAACCCCTTCAGCACTCGACCTTAGGGGACTCACTAACCCCGTCAGCACCCGACCCTGAGCGGCTGACTAAAACTCGACACGAAGGTCCCGGAAGACTGTGAATAAGAACGGTAAAATGTGGTTGAGAAAACGACTGTATATCGTGAGATAATGATTGGTGTTTAGAGGCAAGAGGGGAGTAATGAGGAGAACACGGCGATCGTAGCGTTGAGTTACGATAGTAGGGGAAGGTGGGTGACCAGCCTGTGAACGGGTTGGAAGCCGGGCTGGCTGGCCTGACACCACGTTACATTATGCAGGTTCCTTCCATCCGCCATGTGTTGGTAGAATATATTAGATTATGTCCTTGACTCATGGTAGAACAGAAGTTGGTATTTTCCTAGCTCTATATAGATTGGTACTTACGATGATGGAAGTGTTGGTGATGATGGTTGTGGTGGTGGCGATAATTCTCGTATTATTGACAACTGGTGGTGATGTTGGTGGTATAACTGCCGCTCGTAGCCAGCCTTGGGGGACATCAGTTGTAGTGATGGTAAGTAAGGAAGTAGTAGTTCCTCGTTACTTTACCTTAACAGATTATTTTGGATTTTACATATCGAAGCCTGTCTACTTTTCAAGTACAGTTTCTGTGGGGAAAAAAGTTTATTTTGATACTTTTTTCTTGACATCTTGTTATTTGTTGTTGGTGGCGGTGGTGGTGGAAGGGAACGTGTTGGACGTGCTAATACCTTCCTGGTCCATGACGGGGCTGGGATGTATCAACCACCAGGGAACGAGACAACGAGAACAAAGTAACGAAGTAAACTTACGATTTCCGTGAAAATGTACTTTAATAAAAGTAGGGAAGAAAATCGACCTACTTAAGTAAAAGTAAATAACCCCAAAAAATTTGCTTCAGTAGATTAATGAAGTTTTGCTGCTTGGTTGTTAAGCCACCAGTAACCAGGAGGACAGCGCGAGCCATCACCAGAATACCTCAACGCACACCCTTTTCCTGCGCTGTGCTTCGTGTTCTCTTACACCACATAATGCTGCGACAAGACTTGTGTTCTCAAGAGGAACGAAAAGCGTTTGTGCGTCGTAACGGTGGACATTATTCTCAACACTCCAGCCGATGATAACCAGGCCACTGTACTCTGCTCGGGGTATAGACTTTCACTTTTCATTCACACACGCCTTGAGGGAGAGCCTCGTGATTGGTGTGTGTGTGTGTGTGTGTGTTTGTTGCTATTTTTGTGCCAGAGACGTGTTTCCCTGCGTGCAGATCAACTTTCAGGTTTTAGGAGTTTTTGTTGGACGGTTCGCCAGGCATGAAGTGAGACCAGCGACGTCTCTCAAGAGAGTCCTGGTTTAGGTGGAAAGAGAACCCCAGCTCCCCCTCAGGGTGTGTGCCTGCTGCATGCAAATCGTAAACGAAGGCTCGCCAGTCCCATAAAAAACTTGCTGGAGGATTGCTCCTCTCCGTCACCCTGCAGCCTCTACTGTGGATTCTCGTTTTCATGGTGGGTCTTCATTCACTGCACAGCTCCACAGTGGGGTTGCCATGATCATGGTGGGTCTTCATTCACTGCACAGCTCCACAGTGGGGTTGTCATGGTCATTGTGTGTCTTCATTCACTGTACAGCCTAGTACGTGCGTCAGCCGTACTGGGACAGTACTAGGCTGCCACGCTGGGCTCTGAAATTTCAGATATCGATTCCCTGAGCGCGGCGGTATAACAACCCATTCACATTACTGTATGACCCTTAAGGATGACGATGTGTCCTTGAGCACGGCAGTGTGATCCTTCAGTACGGTCCAGGACAGTGCAGCAGCACTGGCTTGGCAGCACACGGCTGACCACCACCAAAGAAGCGGAACTTCAGATAAACAGGTTTGGTGGTGATACCTGAGCACCCGGACGGCCGGCCGACCGGTCACCACAACACGCGACGTGTCGTATAGACACACACACACACACACACACACACACACACACACACGTGCTCTTATATAAGCAGACGAAAAGTGGTTTGGGGTATGGGAGGTAGAAAGATAGGCATAGGATATAGATGTATGCACTTGACTCACTACACTGAGACATTTCCCGTGGACTGTGGGAGTGTGGCAACGCAGTTAACAAGTGACCGTCATACGCGTCGTGGGACACAAGGTCACCTGGCCTGATGGAAGCGCGTTCGAAGCTCAGGTCCGGGTTTCCGGGGTTCGTATCGGCCGGCGGGGATAAACGCTTGCCAGATATTCACCCACACCTCCCTCCTCCCTCCCAATGGATAGAGGCGTAAGTCCCCGTGGTGGAGCAGAAGAGAGTCTAGTACTCTCACAAGGTGTCCTGTGTTTCCTTCATTTTACACTAGTATGTCTCGTGCTACTCTGGTGTGGGTTTAGCGATTCTGACGACACAGAAGCATTCAACAGTTAACGTGTACACTTTGA
>JAUUDW010533376.1:238-12139 GCA_032361385.1 Panulirus guttatus | reverse complement strand
AGACTTAGTAAATGAGAAGAATGAGAACTTTGGGAAGGAGAAAGTGAGGTTAGAGGAGGAGGAGGAAGAGGAGGAGGAGAAGGAGGAAGAGGAGGAGGAAGAGGAAAAGGAGGAGGAGGAGGAGGAGGAAGAGGATGAAGAGGAGGAAGAAGAAAAGACTGGGGAGACAATTTGATGTAAGAGGATGACAAAGGAGACCTGGCTACTGTAGACTGGTTCTTCTCGACTGTAGCCTGTCATGCAATACCAGCGAGTGTGCCAAAACATCAGACTTCATACACTCGCGTATAACGAGCCACTCACATCCAGGGGTTGTAACCGTCGTGTTCAAGGGGCGATACGCGAATCCCACGAACATTAATACTAATCGAAAATCCAATCCGGTGGGAGTGAGGGGGTGACTAGAAATAAAATACAGTACTGTCAGTAACAGGGACGCGATGATATGTGGTACGTGGATGAGTTTACCATAATGTTTTGTCACATTTTCCCGTGTGTCCACACCACAGATTTTTGCATTGTTCAATGGGTTACACATATAATAAATAAACAGATATATGTATATATGCATATATTATTCTTTTTAGGGCTCGGGTTCTAGGTGAGGGACGGTAGAGAGGAAATTCAGTGGTCAAATTAGGTCTGCACGTGGATGAACAGACTACGTTACGGTAGCTATTAGTGATATAGCAAAAAAAAATGGCTTGAAGTGCAGCAAACTACAGTCCTAAGTTCACAGTAAAGTACGAAGACTTAGGGCAAAGTCCCCTAAGTGTAAGATGAAGGTGACTCAAGAAAAGGTAAGATTATTTAAGCTAAGTTTAAAGGTAAAAGTTAAGGTAAAACGGAACATGATTTAAGCCACGGCTGATAGGTCGTCTTTGGCGAGGCTGGATCATCATCAGTGGTTGAAAAGGAGTACAGTAGCTTTGAGGAACTTTTTCTTACTTCAGAGGAGCACATCATTTCCCTGCTACTGGATGTAGAGCAGCCTTGAAGCTGAAGGAGGCCCTTGAAAGGGGTCCTGCGGTTATATAATCAATGCTAAAGTTTATGTGTATGTATGTGTGTGTGTGTGTGTGTGTTCCTCTGACCTCCTTGTCCCCTCCTCCTGTGTGTGAACCACAATGTTGTCGCTGTCAACAGGAAGCTCCGCAGATCGTGAATGCCGAGGGGGTAGAAAACACATATATCTCTCAACCTCTCGAGATCTCTCGTGTGACCCTTGGTATCATATAGGCTGAACCTTTTGGTCTGGCCCCGTAGAGATCAGGTCAAAAGGTCAGCCACCGTGCCCAGAAGAGGGGGGGGTGCAGAGGGGGGGGGGGGTGGTGCAGATGGGGAGGGGGTGATACCGTCGTACTCAAAGAAGCTGAGATTAGAAAATATTTCCGGGTGACGTTACGTGAATTATCTTTTTTCTTTCTCTCTTTCTTTCTCGTAAGCTGATATGTGGTCTGGAGAGACCAACTGGTCTATGGGGCAGACCACCCCACCACCACCGATACGGTAGGCCTAAGTCATCGTCCCCACTAGCACAGCAGGCCTGAAAGATAACGTATTACTGCCACTGGGAACAAGTCGACCGAGGTAGTCTCTTGCCAACAGCGAGGCCTGTCTCTAAAGATATGAAATGACACCACTGCATTATCAGAAGTCTAGGTCACTACTGCCAACGGCAAGGCAAGTCTGAAGATGATTTATCACAGCCAACACAACACTAGGGGTGGCCTAGGACGTCTCTGCCACCACAAACTAGTCTCTACGATATGACTGCCACCACCACAATGGGGCCTAACTACATCGTTGCCAACAGTAAGTCAGTCTCTAAGTTACGACTGCCAACATCACGTTAAGTAAGCCTTGGACATCGTTGTCACCAACACGTCTAGTGCTTTGTGGCATCACTACCAACATAGCAGTTGCACCAACACCTTCATCAAGAAGCCTAGTCCTATAACACCATTACAAGTGCGTTATCATAGGAAATATACCAAGAGTAACACATCTCCATATTGCCATGCTTGAAGACGCGGTAAATCCTCACTGCTAGTCAATAAATGGCAAATTAACCAGGTGCAATTTTCCAAAGCTTCTCTCACTATTTCCCAACACCTCCGTACACCACGTATAGAATCCCGCTGTGTAAACCACGAACAGGTAGCTCCTAATACCTCTGTATACCACGACCAGTTCCATCCTGATGAATAGGTGGCGTGTCTCTCTCTCTCCCTCCCTCTCCTTCAGGCTGTGGCGAGTGTTCGTGTGGACCTGACTGGGTCTCCCCTTCAAAGGCTCCCCCGCCGGCAGAAAACACAACCCACGCAGGAGTCTTTTCCAAACCACACCATTCAAGCCTCCCGGCACGCACGCTGCCAGCACGGTGCTACACGCGCGTGAAGTGTCGAATAAAACCGTTTAAACGCACGTGAACTGGCGGATAAAAAGGTTTAAACACTCCCAAAAAATGCCGAACCCCAGGCCCTCTTCAGAGCTGGGAGTCTCACGTTCCAGTTAACAGCTAACACAAGTCTGCCTACTTCTACGCACGCCTTGGAACTCGATCCCCTTCAGACCAGCGTGAGCGATGCCCTACACATGTACGATAACTCGGCATCCGATCCTATACATGCAACAGCTCGGCATTCGATCCTACTCACATGCAAGAACCCTGGCCCTCGACGCCACTATATTTCTCCTCCCCTACATCCGTCGGCGAGATAACATCACAGGTTTTGTGAATGTCAAGCCTTGCGTCTCACTGGTGGACCCGGCCAACAATATCAGCAGGCTTCCCCTTTTGTGACAAAAAAGGAAAAAAGAGAAAAAAATATCCTGAAGTATGATCTTGGCTGGATATTAATTGCTCCAATAAATCCAAACTGTCATTACTTTTCCAAAAACGAGACATGAAACGGAAATTATGAGGGTAATACATCCTAATGACATGTTTGAATATGATGGCAAAATTCGCCCTCTTTTTTGATGACAAAAACCAGACTGAAATTTAGCTGAAGAACTGGCTGAGAAGAGATCCATCCTTCCTCCACAGATCCATATTCCATAGCCAGAGAAGAGGGTCTGTGAAAGCCATTCGTAAACCTCTTTGCTTCGTATTTGTTAGTACTCTATGTGCGTTACGAAGGGAGAGTTTTACACTCTGTGTTTCCTCGTCTCTTAACCTCGTGTGTGTGTGTGTGTGTGTGTGTGTGTGTGTGTGTGTGTGATATTCTGACCTACTTGCCCCCTCCTCCTGTGTTTGTCCACCTCCAGCCTCTTGCCACACCTCACATATGTCCTGCCACTCCTCATCTCTGTGGCGAGTCGGTTTAATCCCATCCTACACCAGGTCCTCCTTACTTATCCTGGGACCACGACTTTATAACTCAAGGAAACATCTGAGGAGGAGGAGAAGGAGGTGGGTCTGGGAGGGCTACCACAAGACATCATTAGCTCAGATTAGCAGGCGCTCCTGCTTCCCCACAAATTGGACTGACAACTCGAGGTCAGCCCAGCCCCCCTGGTTATATGTATTCTTAAACCCCCTCTCGAGGGAAACGAGACGAGTTAACGACCCTTTGAGAAAGATGACAGTTCTTGAGGGAACATGACTGACTAGTAGTCGTCCTCCTCGTCGTCTTCTAAAAGGGTTTAAGTCGTCGTAACCCAAATGGGTCACACAGCTCTCCCTAAGGATACGTAAGGGGTAGAGTGATCGCACTCAAGGGGTCGAGTCGTAATATTCAAGGGGTTGAGTTGTACGTAAGGGATTGAATCGTCTTATTCAAAGGGTTAAGTTGCATTTAAGGGATTGAAACGTCATATTCAAAGGGTTAAGTTGTATTTAAGGGGTTGAATCGTCTTATTCAAAGAGTTAAGTTGTATCTAAGGGGTTGAACCGTCATATTGAAGGGATTAAGTCGTCTTTTATTCAAGGGAATGGAGTCTTGAATGCCTTATTAGCCATGCCACCTCACAGACCCTTGTTGGCTCTCATTTTACATCCATTCTTCTCTCCCTTTGTCTCAACTCCCTGCCCCTGTTCCCATCACCTCCTGTCGTAAGAGAAAGATATTATGTGTCGTGCCATATTTTTTTTGTCTGTCGGTCTGCACACACACACACACACACACACACACACACACATACATCTATCAATGTATGTACACATTCATATACATCAAGGAGAGAGAGAGGGAGAGAGAGTACCTACGAATACCTCCGACGATGTTTTGCATAGATGGCATGGCTAACGCGGAGTGCTCACCGCACGAGAGAGAGAGAGAGAGAGAGAGAGAGAGAGAGAGAGAGAGAGAGAGAGAGAGAGAGAGACTAATGACGTACACTAATCAGACGTGACGACTTTAGTGGCTCATAAACATCCGCCATTTATGAGTTACAACGGGTCCTAAACTGATTTCCATCAATCATTGACTTTCTATTCATTTTCCTGTTTAGTTACGAATTCTCCACACGTTTTCCTTCAATTCAAGTCTTAACGGACAGAGAAAAACAACGCTGCACATGTACTGTCATTTGGTATCTCTAACTGCACCAATTTCAGTCTAATCTTACCTTCCAGCCAAAGAAACTCAGTGTAACTTGTTCTGAACTCTACCGAGAATCTAACTTAACCTCACTTTTAATGTCTTAAGTACCAACTTAACCTTATCTCTCCTCCCTCATAACTTCTCGTTACTGAGGCGGTTTTCCCGTAGACACATGACCCCTAGACAGTCCTGATCCTCATGAATCTCTCATTACGACGACTTTAACTTCTCTCTTGCGACAGATGAAGTCCAAGACAGGGACGACTTAACCCCATGGACACGACGATTGAAGTCCTTGAGAACGTACCACATTAAACACGACAATTTAACTCGCTGCTTACGACAGCAACCCTAGTGTGTGTGTGTGTGTACAGAGCCTCGAGAATACGATGACTCTACCCCCTTCAGTATGAAGACTGAACACCTTAGGTACAAATGAGTAAGGTCATCATCTTCATGGGTTAGGAGTCACCCTTCACAAAGGGTTACTCCGACGAATTGAAGTCGTACTCAAAGGATAGACTTGGAACCGTGCAAGTGTTAGTCTACCGCTACTGACGTATCAACCTCGCATCACTATACACAAAAACATCGAGACAAATGGATAACACAGATGCCCTATTGGCCCGTAACGAAGGTATCAAAGGAATGAATTCATTATATATCCGTCTACTCTGTGCGTTTGTACGTATGTGTGTTTCAGTTGTTCTCTCTTGATTCTGTCTCTCTGTCTATCTTCCACCCCTCTCCTTATCTATCTCCCTCAAACATACTTAAACGATCGCACCCTCTCTCCCTTTTTGTATGTTTCTTTCATAAACATGCAAAGTGGCATGCATACGAATCGTCCGTGATCACACACACACACACACACACACACACAGACGAAAAAACAAACAGACTGAAGCTCCCTGTTACATTTACATGAAAAAAAACTCCATCGTACAAAATAAACACAAGGTGCACCAGCCCTTGACACGTGTGGGGGAGGGAGGACGCCGAGGTAGGGGGACTCCTCACTCGAACTCCCCCAGCGGGGGTTCTGACATAAGCGAGGCTCGTTACTGCTGAAGGCCGTGACCAACAGATCCAAATTAGAAATGGAAAGTCGAGGATATGAAAATCAACAGACGGTATAACGTGTCTGTGTTCCTTCTGAGTATTGTCTGTCTGGGGATCTCGTCAGCATGTTCTGAGTAACCTCAGTATTCAATACATACTTCTGGAAAGACTTCGTGATTTATAAGCTATTTCTCTGGTGCTAAATGGTAACTCGTCTCCTCCTTCAGTAGCACGCTCCGTTCTTGCGACGTCCCCTTTGGCTTGTCATCGCCATCCGCACCGAACTTCGGTCGCCTCTGCGGCAGGAGCAATGGCTCTCATCGGGCGCGAGGCCACGATGTCCTCGACTGTTAAGAGCCTCCCTGGACGGTGCGCCATGCATGACGAAATTGCCGCGAGACGTCTCGCCTCCGTCGACTGTCTGGCTGAGGGGGCACTCACACCTCCTGAGACGCGATGGAAGCTGAGGGCGCGGTGCTCCCGAATGGCGCTGTCTCATAAGGTGGGGGAGGGGAAGGCGGCTGGTATATGATCCCCCAACGAGGGTTTCTGTCTTGGCAAAAAAGACTTATTTTAGAGAGAAATCCGGAAGACCAAGGCCATGCAGGAGACGACTGGCAACTTCCAAAATAACAAAGAAGTACCTGGAATGTAATTCTCTTATTCCCAATGAGTTAAAGTCCTTGAGACCTTTGGGAAGAGGAACTCTCTTAGTGTCTCAAAGACCTACTGGAGTCTTGGTCTATCAGGTTACCCAGAGACGCAAAACTGATAAACACAGTGAAGGATCTGAACACCCATAGACCCTGTGCTTCCATATTGGACTGGCGACCAGTATCCTGCATTCTGTGAGGTTTTCCATGACCATGAAGGGTAGGGAATGGAAGTGGGAGATTTAACTGGATCCCAGTGGCCTAGATAGTCGAAACATGACACGAAATCACTGATGCACAGTGCCAGCGAGCTGTGAAATTGTCAAGCCACCAGGTCAAACCTTTTAGTACCCAGAATAACAAGTGGTGTACATGAATGGACGGACGAAAAATAAATGATTTTTATTATTAAATTTTCAGGCGACGGGAGCAGCCTGAACAATAGGGGTTTAGTTAAACACGTACAACAGCTGCATTAGATGTAATTCATATCTTAGATATCAATAATAAAAATAATGAATTATCAGTACTATCATTTTTACCTTTATTATCATTACTATTATTATTATTATCATCATTATTATTATCATTATTATTATTATTATTATTATTATTATTATTATTATTATCAATATTGTTACTATTATTATATCATTTATTGTTATTATTATTACCAGTATTACTATTATCATTATCATTATTATTATTATTATCATCATTACTATCGGTATTATTTGCACAAAGTACGGTAGACTGGAGGCCACGTCCGTGGGCCAGTAAATAATATGATAGTGTGATACGATGCATCAATCATGTCTCGCTCCCTCCCCCACTCCGGCCTGACAGGAATATTAATGAACTAAAATGTCATTGTTATATTAAACACCTAGTTCGTTTATCTACCAGTGTGTGTGTGCGTGTGTGTGTGTGTGTGTGTAGTCACCATCCAGGTTTCCAGGCACACGCTGCCCACGGCTCCACCTGCCCTGGCCGGCTGTCGTCTGGAATCAACGAAGGAAGGTTGCTGGAGCTACTTGGCACAACGCCTTAGTGTGGTCTGTTGTCGCCTAGATCATCCCAGACCTGGCTGGCTGGCTGGCTCAACCTCTAATGCTGCTACTCTAACGCTCGTCCTTATAAGAACCTCCCGTAAACAGTGGAATGAAAGGGCCTTGCCCAAGTATATAAGAACCTACTACACAAATGTTTAAGTCAGAGGTGTTTAGAGAAACTTGTCTTGTTCGTCTACGTGCGAAAATACACTTAGCAACTGAAGCAAAGGCACATGTATAGGGGCACTGGTCTTGCTCGTCTATATAAGAATCCACTGTAACCAGTTGGGTTCGAAGGCATTTAGGGGCACGGGTCGTACTCAATTTTCTAGGGATCGTAGGAATTTCAGGGGAAAACACACAAAAACACACGGGCAGGCGGACAATACTAGAGCAGATGAGGGAGGCTGCAGTCTTCCTTCTGGGTTGGATAAACACGGAGGAACTGAGCGCTGCATAATATTCCGTGTCCCGAAAAAACAGGGCGAGTTCATTGACTATGCATGGATGCAGCTCATCTCCGGGAGTCACTGTGGACATTCGCGTCAACATCAATCCTCCTAAATTTTATGAACAATAATAATATGGCGGAGATACCGCGTGTGGATGATAACGTTAAGGCAAGCAGGAACAAGAGAGAGAGAGAGAGAGAGCGAGAGAGAGAGAGAGCGAGAGCGAGAGAGAGAGAGAGAGAGAGAGAGAGAGAGAGAGAGAGAGAGAGAGAGGCAGAGAGAGGCGCGGGGAATGATATAGCAAAACATATCCCGTCATCATCGCTCTGTGCAACGGGATCATCGCGATGATTAATGCAAAGATGTTTTTAACGAGACAGGACGCAGGAGCCTTTCAATCGTACACTCGATCGAAACAAGTCGTTCTACGCAGGACCCAGAGCAATCTTTACTGATTAATCTGATCAGATCAGTAAGGAAAACCTCGCCACTCTTTACTGGCTCCTCCCACGGTCTTTATTCTTGTTGACGTATGCCAATCTCTGACCCAATCGGTCGTGTGAATCAACATCCTTATCATCCACTTCACGACGACGGCATGACCATTGGGTATGACGTTCTGACCTTTGACCCTGACCCACAAGGACTAGGTCAAAGGCCAGACCACCATACCCTGAGGGTGGTCGAGGGGTCGCACTCTCATACTCAGAGAGTCGTTCAGGGGTCTTTCCCTACTACTCATGGGGTCAAATGCATTCGGGGTCCTCTCCACCGACAGAGACAAAAATCTCTACCGCTGCCAGTATCATTCCCACCCGCTCTGATAAAAGTCAAGTCACCAGACGTTTTATTGGCCTAAGAGCCGTCTGGGGAAGGGGGTTGGACGGACGTCCCACGCCAAGATGAAATACCTCGTCCCTGGACAGTTTAAGAGGGCCAAACACAAGACAGAGGAGGTCCTCGCCATCACTTACGTATCCAAGATTTCGTTCAAATAATGTTTTCTCTTCACATAAGTACCCCATTACTGGTATAGAATAAGCCAGGGTGTTGCTAGCAAGTTACTGCTGTTTCTTTTTCTGTTGCGAATGCCGTCAGTAGCGTTTGGCACAGGTCCTTACGGGGTATATTCCAGGGAAGGTGTGATTGTCAACAGTTCTCCAATACGGTCTCGTGCCTGAGTGCTTCCAAGAGCCTACAAATATAACTTCGTTTGCTGTCGAATCCATTCCAAGTACCAATCTTTTTCCTCTTTCAGGGGAAAAACTCTATTTTCGCGATATCGTGTCAGGGTGACACCGCAAGCCGTGGTTTCCTGATGAATATTTCTATATTCAATATGATATGAGGAATGGGTTTAGAATGCTCTGTAGACAATCTCAAACGCCCATATTAACAGAGTAAACGCTTATTCCCACACCCTGGACACGCTTGCACTTTTAAACACCAACAACGACTAGTAAGAGTACACCAAAACATTGTGTAAATTGCTTTTTCAGTTTTTCTCGGCGAATATAATAAAATAAAACAGACTTGGGATAAGTGCAGAGTATCTTAAAGGACCAATAATCGTACATTCCTTGAGATAAGTCATTATCTAAGATAGTGAATACTCATAGCTGCATTTGGGGGGATAAGCAAGTTAATATATCTATTTCATCTTGGTAAATATGTATAGCGAGTCCTTGTTTGATGGCTGTGTAACGTAATAGATTTCTTTGGGCGAGGGAGGCCGGCTTAGACCCAAGTGTCCAGACGTGTGTGATAGCGTCACCGGCAGCAGTGGTGGCCAGCTGCCTCGCTCCCTTGGCCACGGGGCCACGACGGTCTGGCCCTTGAATATATATATATTGGCCTTGGCTTTGACCCGACCCTTTTAGAGGCCTGGCCATCTTATCCAAAG
The DNA here is from genome assembly GCA_032361385.1 of Panulirus guttatus. NCBI lineage: Eukaryota > Metazoa > Arthropoda > Malacostraca > Decapoda > Palinuridae > Panulirus > Panulirus guttatus. The sequence continues at coordinate 2,467 of JAUUDW010533376.1, read as the reverse complement.
GCCGGACCGTCGTGTTCAAGAAGTGAATTGAAAGTGGTTTCTCTGGAATATCAAATTGTTACTTTCTCCTCCAGTGTGTGGCGGTGTTTGGTTCCGCGTTGTTCACACACACACACACAGTGTGCCCGAGGGCCCCACCTGCTCTGGCCGGCTGTATCTGGAGGTAACGATGTAACTTTCCGGCCTTTGCGGCCTCTTGGCACGCCCTTGTGTGGTCTGCTGCCGCCTGGATCATCCCAGACCTCGACCCAGATGGGCAAACTTTCGTAAATTACTATTTCTCCCGTAAATGCAAATACCGAGTCATCCCTTATGCCCGTCTCGAGGAACTGAGATGGACGCTGTTCTGCATCAGTGGGTGAGAATGCACAATATGAGCTATCACGAAACATGGAATGTTGGGCCTGTTTATCGAGGCGAACGAGTGAAGTTTTCCTTCCATGAGAGTTCATGAGAGTTCTGTTTGGTGATAGTGCATAGCCTTAGTTCATAAGAGGTCTTGAAGTTATCTCCGTCGCACGTGAACCACATCCACAGCAAAATCAACTCAGCAATGCTCTGCGTATCATGTACATATACAGGATCAAGGAAATGCCACCAGTGATAAGACACTCCAACTGTTGCTTGATAATGGCTAGTGTGGTTTGCCTAACTATGCCTTCGGGGATAACACAGCCTCAACCAGTCTATCAGAGCTTGCCAACCGGCCTAAGACGAAGGGAATGTAAAATATCCTGAAGTGCCCAAGATCTTAAATCATAGTATTGCTGACAAGTGTCAGTGGATGTGCAACGCGAAGGACTGAAAAATAGCTCTTGAACTAGGAGCCATATACGACTAATTAACTCTGATACAAAGGGATGACAGATGGATGCGGAAGAGCGAACATACTGAACAGCATCTGGGCTCCGAGTCACACTATGAATGCGTCACCTTTGAATGAAGTGAACAGTTCATAAAAGGCATCATCATTGCTGGTACGCAGACGGAAGCAAATCGATTAGTTCCAAACACTCGATTACCAAACAAACACTTTACTTAGGAAGACAAACCACAGCTGAATCGAGTGCGTACTAAGAAAATGATTTTTGCAAACGAGTACCCTGTCTTTGTCATAAAAAAATACTTTATTCCGAGATATGGTCTTATTCCAAACTACATATGTCATATACGTTTCCACCTGCAGCCGAAACCCTGTGAGAGAAGGAGGCTGTCAACCACCCTGAAACAGAGACATATGACGTATTTACATCAACAAATGTTGATCTTGGATATTCCTGGCATTTCATTCCCCCCAGAGAACACCTGCTTCCCCTTAACACCGGTGGTCTGTAAACCCCACAAGCAAGACTCTATGACCCCTGAGCTTATGGGGTTAGCATACTATTGTTTTCAAGAGGCACACATCTTAAAGGTAAAGTTACAGTGATCATATACGTGGATTTACAACCAAGTTAACCACGTCAGCATCTCCAGTTTGTCACACTTTGCTACGCCAGTCTCCAGATACCGTAATTCTTGACTGTGTCTATACCTCCAGTCACCATCCTACGTGAAGATGGTCGTGAAAAAAATATATCAAATATTACAGCAGGTTTTTTTTCATACCAGAGCCATTACCTTCCTCTGCTGCCCAGACCCTAAAGATGAGAGTGCATGTAAAAGAAATCTACTTACAGAATACATACGTGTAAAAAAAATTGGTCAACGTGTTTAAAACAGACATCATCCCTCCTTCCCCTTGCTCATCGATGCATATGGAAGGCAGAAGAATTACGAGTGCTCTCTCCTTTGCAAGCCGCTTCATAGCACCAGCACGTGAAGCTGTTGACAGCTGATGAGCAGGATATTCGGGATCCCAACCTCAAACTTTTGAAAGTTACCCCTTTGATCAGTGCTCTTAAAAAACTGGTCGTATGTCACCTGCGTTGTAATTAGCCCTGATATGTCGCTAAAGTTGCCTACTAAAAGTGTAAGAAATTGTGGCAAAGTGGGATATAGCTTTACAGAAATTAAACCTCTGGTGCAGTGAAATTCTGTTTCTTTTCTTAATGAAAATCTTGAATCACAGTCTGGCGGATGACACCTTCTATGTAATATAGTGGAAAACAATTTTTTTCTCAAAACATCTTTAATGAAATCAATCTCTTTATCGAGCAAAATATAATCCTTAGATATTCTAAGTGCTCTGTTTATCAAAGTTGATACTACATTTATCTTATATCTACA
>JAUUDW010533155.1:0-12140 GCA_032361385.1 Panulirus guttatus | reverse complement strand
CCCCGCCAACCAACAAAAAAAAAAAAAAAAAAAAAAAAAGGCATCTCGCACTCACTGACGTCCCACATAACCAACCTCTCGGAAAGTATAAAACACCTGCAGAATAAAGTCATCATTATTGAGAAGGTTACGTGGACGTTTACTCACCAAATAAACTGACTAACTAATTGGGCAGTTCCAATAATTCCCTCATCACTGTCTTATTTACAGTCTTAACTATGTTTAACGCGAATACTAATTCACAGTATCTAACATGACTCATACGCGTCAACGGCCTGACTCGGGCAGTGAATTACAGGACCTTTACGGCAATGAGTCGTTTTAAACAAGCTATGAATGGAGGAAAAAGACTTCGGGGCAATTATGTCATGTTCTTGTTCTAACAAAGTGGTCGTTAAGTTCATAGACTCATCTGGGGTTCACAGAAGGATAACCCTTCTCTACAACAGACACTCTTGACGCCCAGGAGGTAAACAAAAACAATAAATAGTTTGTCAGCAGTAGTTCAACGGAGTCAGCCTATCATCTGCTAGTTAAGCAACCCTCGAGATAGTTAGGCTATATTCTTGTGATGGTCTGGCTATCCTTGTGATAGCAAGGCTATCTTCGTGACGGTAATGCTATATTTCCTTGAGATAGTGAGGATAAACACCAAAACAAATGTATTCCAGCAAGAGCCTCGAACAAGACAGTAAACATATGACAGCTGGAAAATGACTCTGAAGTGTGTGTGTGTGTGTGTGTGTGTGTGTGTGTGTGTGTGTGTGTGTGTGTGTGTGTACGTCAGAGAACCAGTGCAGCAACAACGTCCCTGTTTTGCAGCGTGTAATGCTCACTCTAGATAACATTAGTTTAACCTTAATCATCAGTTGTTGGGTGGACGGTGGTGGAGCTATTTAGCTTCGTCATATAAAGGAATTATTTGTGGTGTTGTTTTATTCCTCTATATTGAACGTAAAGGCATTATAATGCGGTAACACTGTGTACTAAACCATCTTCAAGCTGTGATGTGTTTCAAGATTTTTTTATCTCTAATATTTGTAAATGTATGTTATCACTATTTGTGTGTTAAAAGGGAGAGAGTTTTACACTAGTGTTGTCCCGTCTCTTAATCTTGTATGTACGTATGTACCGTGTCTTTACTCACACACACACACACACACACACACACCACACACACTAGCCTACGCCAGGTACCCACTCTATCGACCAGTCCCTAGAGGGGAAGATGATGAACAGCTGGGTGAACTGTGGACCGGCCGTCGCCACCAGGATTCGAACCTATGCGGGTTTGATCCCTAGGCGGCCCGTGCAATGCGTGACGGTCGCCAGTAACGCTGACCTCTACACCACGGAGGTGTGTGTGTGTGTGTGTGTGTGTGTATGTGTGATACTGTCACTCTCTCCCTCTGGATAGAAAAAAAAATATATATCAATAACTAAATCCAGCAAAATCCTGACTAAATCAGGTCAGACCAGTTGGCCCGACAGACCTGCAAATCACAGAGACCCCCCCAAGACCACCCTCCACCTCGGTCTCCTTTGAACGCTGACTAAATAGGAGTCACACACACGTACCGAGTCGTCTGCCGGTGTCACGCCACATGATGACTACCCTGAGCAATGACGGACTGGGAAGGAAACCTGTGGGAGATGACAGCCAGCCCTGACCATGACATCATGAGGCAGGCGGGATCGTCATCATGCCATGCACGCGATGCCGGGGGTGAGGAGGGGGGAGGGGCGTCTAATGCGGGCGGGCAGGCATGCATGCAGTTCCGGAGGACGTCACAGAGAGAGAGAGAGAGAGAGAGAGAGAGAGAGAAGAAAGCGGTGCGACAGTTCAGAATTTGTTAAGCGCGTGGCCGAAGCTCAGCCAGTGTTTACTGCTGTTGAGACACACATACACGTCCAGATTACGAACACAGGATGGTGAGGTCGAACAGGTAGAGTGCGATCAAGGTGAGTGAGACGGTAGAATCGATCAGCACAAACGTAGGACCAAGCAATATGCCACCAAGATGAACGTGTCATCCAAACACGGGAGAGCACTCTGTAGGATGTACAGAATCTGTGCGTGTGTCGGGGATCACTGTATAAAGAGCTTCGCTGTACATATAATATTAGTGCACATACAAGATCAATAAACATAGTGTATGCTGAAAGAAAAAAAAATCATGGGAAAGGAAACACGAGGTCCCGATCGCTTTCGTGTATTAACATATCTTCATTCTGTAACTATCCTCTGAAGATATGCTAATACACGAAAGCGCTCAGGATCTCGTGTTTCCTTTTCCATGTGGTTTTTTCAGCATTTATAGAATCACGTGTCTGTTGTGATTCTATGCATACATACTGTTTATAATATGTACACATGATATATACAAGCACATTGTGGATACATACACAAGGCATTTGTATACATACAGTGTATGTATTCACAAGGTATAATCATACATGCAGTATACACAGTATACAACAGGTATACTCAAACTTGGTTTATGTATATCTATGCCATACGGTAACATGAGCACAGACTTAGTGTATACATACACAATACATGCGTGTGTACGGTATATGTATACACTGGATGTATACTTACACACGATGAGGGGGCGCTGTCACAAGCGTTGGTCGTACACCGGGGTGCCCTTGTTGACAGGGTAAACACAGCCATTTGTTCGAGCCAGTGTTCTGGCCTGATTGTATGGTGAGGGTGGCTGGAGGGTGGGAGAGAAGGAGGCTTAGCGAGAAGGAGGGAGGGTCCATGGACAAGATGCAGGAATGTTGAGGGCAAGAGGAAGGAACCCGGAAGACAAGAGAAAAAAAGAGAGAGAGTTTACGTTGTATAACCATTTTTATGTTCTCCCAGAATATATACATACTTTAGGTCAACCAACCCAACGCGACCGCGCCCATGCAGCTTGAGAGTGCGACTGGGTCAACAACGCCTTCCCCGAAAAAGTACGACTGGATGGAGAGGAACATGAGGAGCCGCCTTGTGCACCACGCGATATCCTCCTGGCCTCACCCCTAAGAGGGGTACGTGTGCACCTACTCCTTCTCCTCCTCCCACACCACGGGTAGGGCGTGGCACTCATACCAACAGATTCCATCTCACTGGAAGACCCCTACCTCGTGCCAGCCTACTGACCCACATCTCGGCCACTCAAACATCTCTCGGCAAACCGAGCAGATCACGCCTCCTGCCATGTAACTTTTGCATCCATCACAGCAACGTACGAAGAAACAATGGGGGAACCAACGCCCCTCTTGTGCCACGCCACCGCTAGAAAGGCACGCTTCCTCCCACCCCAGCGGACCTCGAGTCTTTGCACTGGACGAGGCGCTGGTGATCACGCTGTTGACAGTAACGACGCATTACGCTGGTATTGTGTCAACGTTTTCATACTTGTTCTTCGTGTCTCGTGTAAGCGAGGGAGTGCCAAGAAAAGATAAACAATGGCCTCGTTCTCTCGCATCCACTCTTGAGCTTTCACGTAATCATGCAATGAAACTAGAGCCCCCTGTCCATACACAAGCCCTATCGACCTTTTGGTGATTTCCCCTGACCGCTTCATAAGCCCTGGTTCAGCCCATTTACAGCATGTTGCCCCTGTATACCACACAGTTCCAATTCTCTCTATCCCATGCACGTCTCACACCCTCCTGCATGTTCACGCCCCAGATGACTCAAGGGATCTTTCGCTTCAGGCAATAAATCGCAATCGTATCTTTTTTTTTTTTTTGAGTTTCCATATTCAGAGTCTCTAAGGAGGCTCTGGTAAATGCATATCACATCACTGACAGCGAAACGTCAAGCTATCCATCTCACTTTATTTACAAGTTTAAACCAGAGTCTCATATTCCGTGAAATTTGTCATTTCCTGAAATTGTCGTCGTTTGACTGAAGGTCTGTCTGTAGAACACTCTATACCAAAGGTCTTCAAGAGTGTCTTAGAGTCGTCGGCAACTTGCTCCTGACGCTGACCAATCTCAAATCTTCTCGATGGGCCACGAAATGTCACTTTTCCGAACGCTGAAATGAATAGCTTAAGCTGAGTGGCAACACCAACGTGTTTCCCTAACATATCAGAGACAAAATTTGAAGTGAGAATCACCATTTTCATCATGTCAAGTTTATTCAGGATGCAGAGATCTTTGACAGCAGTTGTCAAAGCTTTCTCACTAAAAGCACTAACTCCAGCAATGCACTGTGTTATGCATTATGGATGTTATATAATGTACATCAAAAGAATCCTGTTAACAAGAATGTCTGTGCTTTCCTGAATGATAATTACTCTATCACAGTAAGACAGGCTAGTCTTTGATATGCTCTCCACATAGACAACACTGTTGATCGACGCTAAAGAAAACCCCCAAAGCACAGCTTTTGCTACGCCAGCAAGCAAAAACATAGAAGGCGCTTTCCACAATTTTGTGTATATTTCTGTAGAAAGTTCTTGTAACTGTTCATCTATACTGCAAGCAGACTACTGTCTATGAGATCGTTTTATATTTCAATCCATCAGTTGCAGTCTCTTCTGTTTGCCTTCGGCGGGTTGTATTAGAACACTTCGCAACTCATATCTCAGTAGAAGAAAAAAATTACTTATGATTCCGAGTGTGAACACGTACGTACAGCAGAGTCATGATGTTTGCTTGATAAACGCCTCTTCATGTTGTCCAAACTTTCATACGGCCTCATATTTCCTCTCAGATGTCACTGAATACTTCAGCTTCAGCAACAAGACTTGTAAATCCAGCACACATGAGCACTAGGCTGGAATATTTTTCTCTAACTTGCACACGAATCTTGCCCCTAAGATTGTTGAGAATCTGTTTCTCCCATTTCATCCATTTGCTCTCATATGACAGAGCAACAGCATAGCCTCTTGGGATTTACCCATTTGGTAATTGAGGCTGCTTGTCTTCGATTTAAGCAAGATGGATACCATGATGCGCTTTCGTTGATAGAATCTATAAAAGATGATTACAATCAACAATATCTTCATAGTTCTACGGCAAATCCTGTCTCTCAACTCAAGTTATTTCACGCTAGACTTTACCAGTAGGAATGACATATAGCCATCCTACAATTTATTTTTCTAGTTTTTCTTTCCCTGTCGAAATGTAGTATATATTGATCTTTTAACCTTCGAGCCACGACTTGATTCCCTATGATCAATGAGCTTTATCTGTATGCGCATCTGCTACTGTACATAGTCAAAATTTGGAAAGTTAATTGAAAAGATAATCAAGAAATACACAAATACATGCATACATATACTCACATACACACAAAGACACAAACATAAAGACACACATAACTTCCTCTTAATAATACATTACTTGTATACATTTATATAAGACATGACATGAAAGAATTGTTTCCTATCATACATCTGTACATTTTCATATAATCTATCCATTGACGAACACCATACAACACGCATTACAACCTTCACAGACCTACTTAGACCAACAAAGCCTCACTTAATCCAGCTTGAATACAGCTGAACTAAGCTGCACCTAAATGTATTAAACAGTTTCACCAACTGATATTCTACCCTATTAGAATCTTCTTTAATGAAATCGTTGGTGCTTTTGAGTAGCTGTTGAATTAGACTAACGAAAGGTAGGGATTCCGAATATCATGGTTGCGAATTACGCCTCGAGAGTTAAAAAATAAGTTAATCAGCAAAATTAAGTGAATCAGCGATACTTTTTGCAATACGGTACATGATGATATACCTCGTTTTATCTTTATGAACAAAACACACACATCTACCACAAGGGTAAATGCTGTTAGTGTTAAATCAACATCCGGGTGAAAACCAAGGGAGAATCGACGGCACTTCCTCGACACAGTTGCTCCCACGGCCATGTAGCCATCTCTGTCCTGGTTTCTCCCCGGCGTTGGTGAGGGTGTCACCACCATGACCAACAATGGAGCGAAATTCAGGTAATATTTTCATCTCTTTTTCTTATGACAATGAAGACGTATAGAGCACTATCCTCATGGGTCACAGTGTATAGGGTATAGTGAAGATGGACACTGACCAATGGCCACCATCTTCACTATGCCCTCATCTTCACTATACTCCCAGCCACAATGGCCTTTAAAGCAACCCTTACGGGTCAAGTCAAAGATCCCGAATCACAGTGAAGGCGCTTGTAACTTGACTCTTTTACGTGCAGGGCAGTGGGCCGTATGTGTGGAATAGTGGCGGTGATCGTAAAAAAGGTAATTACCCGCTTGCTGTCTGTATTAATCATTCCCTCAGTCATTTTATTCCATTCATCATCCACTACAAAAGTACTTCCTCACTTTTTTCTTTGACGTGTCTTGCTTAATTTCATGCTATGTCCTCTGGTTGTTACATTCCTACATCCCTCGAAGAACTGTTCACCTCCCATTTTAGAAAAGAGGTTGTGATCAGGTCGCCCCTCACTCTACTCTCTTCCATGGCGGGCCAATCTAAAGCCTATAGCCTTTCCCTATAACTCATCTCTTTTTCTAATTCTGGTATCGCCTTTCTTCCCCCTCTTCTCCTCCTCTGCACCTTCTCTGTGAGCTCTTTGTGCCTCTTCTAGGCGCGGTCACCAAGCCTGAGAAGCATATTCCAGTTCTGTCCTTATGTGAATGTGATTTTGTGTGTCAGAGAAAGTTTCACATTCGTGTTGCCCCGTCTCTTAACCCTATATATATATGTATCATGACTTTACTACCAAACCTCTGTTTGTTCTATCCCTGCATTTTCCGAAGAACTGTTCATTGTCGACGTCATGAAGTTAATTCAAAAACTTTACATCCCTCGAACAACTGTTCACTGTCCGCGTCATCGATCTGCTTCAGAAACCTAAAGCGACGTGATCAGGTCACCTCTTACTCTACTCTCTTCCAAGGCGGGCAGATCTGTAACTCATCTCTCTTAATTCAGGTGCCACCGTTGCTGTTCTCTTCTGGACCTTCTCTAGTAGCTCTTTCTGGGCTTCTTTAAGTGAGGAGAGCGAAAACTTGAGAAGCATGTTTTACTCATGACCTGATGTAAGACATGGAAAGCTTTCGGCATATTTCCTTGTCCGTATACTCGAATGCTATACTTATATATGCCAGCAGACAGCTTGTCTCCTTTACTATCCTCCTAATATGGGACTTTGGCGACAGGTAAGGGAACATGTCAACTCCCAAGTGTTTTCATTGACAAATACCTGTATATTCATACTGAGGCCTTTTTTCACCGATTCCCATCCTCATTACTTTACATATCAACCGTCATATATCACATCATGTGTGTGTGTGTAAGTGGGAAACCATGCTAATCATACATGTCTGAGATGCACAATCGTGTTTACCTACATACATTAACGCTATGTTTGAAGATTTAATCAGAGTAAATTCGTATCCGTAAAAAAAAGCATCATGCGTGTTTATTCTCCTATCAGTTACAACCTGGTTTACTAGAACTGCCCTCCTCCTGTACGGTATCTGGATACAATGTACACTCGAATATATGTCATATGTTCCGCCTGAACATATGCCGGTGTTTACCACATAACACGTGTACACTTTAGCGCGCATGAATCCCTAATTTCAGTCGTACGGAGAGGCGTGAGTTGAGGAGGAGGAGGAGGAGGAGGAGGACCGAGCGTACGGTAAGACTGCCAAAGGCATAACTCAGATGGGAGGAGCCACGATGATGCCGCGACGCGCCTTAGCCCGGCGCAGATGTCGCATATCTTTAGGGTGACTCCTTGAGCACTATCTCTTCCCTGCTATTACGTCTTCTCTATACCCGGTTTCGGCACCGGCGCTCCGGCAAAAACGTTTCACCCTATCGTTACTGCGAGAGGAGACACGACACTACCGACCGACCGTCGGCGGGAGAAACTTTTGTTTGTCGTCCATGCTTACCCGCGTCAATCTCCGACAATTAGATTCGTACTAAACCGCAGAGTGACGTGACTTTCTACAGTCTATGGCGCCCTGGGTGGGTGGGTGGGTGAGTGAGTGAGTGAGTGAGTGGGCGTGCAGCCCGCCACACGACGGAGGAGGGAGGCTACCGAGGGCGGGGGCAGGGGGGGGAGGCGGAGGAGGAGGAGGAGGAGGAGGAGGCCGTGTTGCATTGTCACGGTTTCTCTTGCTCTCCTGCCGGGTTACCTGTGCGGTTAGTGAGTGCGGGAGACGGGGTGCGACTGGACGTGCTGGATGGTGCTGCCGCAGCAGACCTGAGACTCCTGTGTTCTCGGACCCGAGAGGACGAAGACCACTAGACCTGGAGAGACACCAACGGACCCCAGGCCTATAGTACTCTCAGACTAGGACGGACCAGCAGACCCATTGGTTCTATAGTGTTGTCAGACCTATCCGGACCACCAGACCAGAGACTCTTAACAGTGTTGTATGGCTCGTGTGAACTACGAAAACAGACCGGACCACTAGACCACACGACTACGTTTTTGTGAGACCAAACCGGACCATCTGACCGAGGTTTTTTTTTCATGTGTTGTCAGACCAGGACGGACCGTCAGATCCAGGTCTCCAGTGTTACGAGATAAAAAAGAGAACCATCCGAGCAATAACTCGGGTGTTGTGAGACTAAAACTAAGACCGTTTACACCTACCGATCCATATCTCTGAAAACAGGCGAGACCAGTTGACGACAAACCCTTGTGTTTTATGACTAAGATAAAAGAAGTGTTTGAGAAAACTCGTAGTAAGACGCTTTTAAACTTCATTAATGACTTATGGACTTGTAAGACACACAACTGTGCAAGGGGAAGTTGCACGGTAAGACTTCAGTCAACGACATTGCTTTTCCGGGTCAGACTCACTCACTACAGCCTGTGAGGAGTGGAGGATTTGATTAAAGGATTTCTGTTCATGAAAACTGAAGTATTCCATTTTCTTAACCCCAAGAATTGGTCACTCATATGTGCTCAGGCTTCCTGGCAAAAGTGCTGTAATAGATGAAGGGAAACAGAACAGGAGGAAACAGTCAAAGACTTACATAAGGGTAAATATGAAGTGATATCACGATTCTCAAAAGAAGTGAGGTGATCAGTTGAGCGTTAGTTCTGCACGTCTTGCAGCTAATGAGGCGCAGAAGCGAGGTTAATTTTGGGAAAATTCGGTTAACTACGGTTAAGCAAGTTGACTGCAAAGCATATATCCCACCAAAACCAGACATATTCTAGATAATAATAATAATAATAATAATAAAATAGATTAAAATTATAATAACAAAAGTTTTGCTGGCGTACAAGTGTGTCGGCAGAGAGAGGAAAGGAAGGAAGCCGCCACCTCCGTGAGTAGAGGGTAAGCAGCGGTGTGACACCCCGGCATTCCTCTGATGATCTCAACAAACACACCAGCACCTCGCCAGCCACCAGCCGACTGAGAAGGGCCTCCTCCTCCTCCTCCTGCCTGCCATTCAAAGCCTTTGTTGTATACGCACGACGACAGAACACTTATGGGAAGATAAGACGCGCGGACGATGAATGAATAACGCGTGACAAACGGCCGTAACAAGGCCGTAACTAAAGGGAGGCGTCCAGCGAAGTGTGACCAAAAGTTAAACGCGAGCGAGCAAAGAGGTAAACAATACCGAGGCGCAACAGAGATACGCGGATGAATCCAGGGTTCAAAAAACAGTCACAGAGACAGAGAGAGGAAACGTAAATACAAAACAGAGAGCGTTGTGCGTGTGTGGGGAGGGTGTGTGTGTGTGTGTGTGTGTGTGTGTCGAGTTGGTCGCGATCCGTGAATTCGCCCCGACCATAACTTGACAGGGAATGTAGAGCGTCACCAGAATGACTGGCGCCCTTCTCGCTGCCTTGAACCGGGAGTTGCCGTTCTTTTCCAGCGAAAGAACGTAAATAACAAAGGACTCAGACACCACCACCCATCTTCGTTAGGGATCAGGAAAAGCTTGAGTGTAACTGCGAAACCTACGAGAGAATATGAAGTTCAAGATGTTCCTTGACGCGAGGCTGGTATGTGTACTGGTGTGTGTCTGCCTTCACACACGGACGCACGCTGCAGCAGTTCCAGCCATACGTTCTCCGCCGCCACAGAGGGATGTCCTGCTGACACAGTTACTCCGTGCCCTAGAGCTGTACAACGTCAAGGGCGCTGCCAAGGGAATGAATTCCTCGGTGGGATATTCGGATAGCGAAGCCACGAAATTCCCGCCAGACGCGTCGGCGAACAAGAGGAACATAGAGGACATGGCGGTTATTGTTTACCTGTCGTCTTCGAGCGTCAAAAACCCGCAGGGAAGGTCAGAACCAAGGGTCAGGATTGAGTACGTCCCCAAAGAACTGGTCTTCGGAAACGCCCAGAACTCTAGCGGGACCTTATATCCGGTCCAGTATTTCGCTGTGAGAAAGACAAAGACAAAAAGCGAAGTAGATTCGGTCCATCGGTTTCGCTTGGAGGGGAAGGAAGCTCTTCTGAATAGGAAGGTTAACGGGAGGTCGACTGACAAGCCTGCAAAGCGAAGCGAACACCTAGCGAGGTCCAGACGGGAGCTCTGGTCCTCACATGAGCCGTCCGAAGTGCCGGTCCAACACGGACTCTCTGCCAAGCAACCTTCCTGGAATCTGCCTCTTGTGTACGAAGGAAGCGAAGCGGCAAGCACCGGCGAAGAGACTCGCGACCTACTTGTGATGCAGGAGCAGCAGCAGCAGGAGGAGGAGGAGGGAGCCATTTCACGCCAATTTGGGCCCCTTGCCAGCGTGGGATCAGGGCTGCTCTCACAGTTACAATTCGCCTTCTCCAACACCGGCGTCGTGGTCTCGATTCTCATCCTCTGTGTGAGTTCTTTACTAACCAAAAACTTCTTTTATGTAATAACCAGAAAAAAAAAGCAGCTAATTACTGTCTAACGGTAACATATTTCACAATGAGCGGTTAGGTTAGGCTATGTACCGTAATACAATAGAGAGTTCCTTCCTATTTAATGACTAGGCTGACTAGGCTAAGTTCTGCATTCTAAAAGTGTTCGTAGGCTAAGTTCTGTATCCTAACACAGTGTTCTTCTTTATTCAGTGGTCACGTTAGGTTCCGAACACAATCTTCCTCCGGTTAAGTTTGGTTCTGTAGCCTAACACTGTTCCTCCCTCATCCACGGCTAGGTTAAGTAAGTTAGGTCCTGTAACTTGACACAAGTGATAATCTTATCGAATGGATCGTCTGCTCTACTGCAAAAAACATTATTTTCCCCCTCTTGCCATTGATGACAAAGCCAAGCACCTGAATAAACTAAGCCTCGTTCCTTTAAAGAGTGAGACTTCCCAAGCAATATCCGTTGTATGCTTTTTCGAAACTCCATGCACTTTGTAATTTCACTTAACAACTAAAGCATTTCAGGTGTTCACATCCTTTTCCAAGCCGTCTATTCCTTGACCTTTCCAGCTGCAATCTTTACGAACAGCCATGAGAAAGGTCAAAAATTACCCATAAAAATAAGTACCTACGTTTCTCCTGTGTCGTAAAAGAGGAAAACATTTCCCAGAGAAGCTAAAAGCTGGTTCGTGAATCTTTACCGCAAGAGAACTTGTGACAATAATAATAAAAAAGAAAAAAAAACAAGGCAGCTCCTCGAGTGAAATTATAGGTAGTCTTGCCTTCAAGGTTTAATTGCTCCCTGATTAAGGCGTAATGACCTCCAACTGCTTAATCCTTTATCATTTGTCTCGTCACGACGGGGGTCTGGCGACCATTATCCACCAAAACACTGCTTTCAAGCGGCCGTTCCTGAGTCACAGCCAACCAACCAACCGTTCGCGACGCCGGATTTATTACGTTTTCTTCTCAGCTGTGATCCTCCCGCTAAATTATCAACACGCTTTCCGTCCGCTGTATTCTCTCTACTTATCCTAGATCATGTATGAGTACATTTGGTAATCCTTTTGGTTATATTTCTCTTTTAATATAATTTCCATCGTCTGGTATGCAAACTTTTTGTTCTTTAACTAATTAATGTAATAAATCTTTATGTCAATTTAATGTGATTAAAAATTTTATTTAATTTGCTAATTATAGCTCAATCTTTTAAATAATTCCCTTACATCGGATGTATTGCCACTTCTCAATTTGTGTAATTCTTTTCGAAAACACAAAAGGAAATTCA
>JAUUDW010533044.1:269-12140 GCA_032361385.1 Panulirus guttatus | reverse complement strand
GCCTCTCGTTCATGGCTGGCAGGCTACACCAGCTGTCGTGACTGACGTACACACACACACACACACACAATGAATGGGTAGAGACTTTAAATTTGCCCACCATGGAGAGAGGAGTGAGGGGTGACGTGATCACAACCTTTAAAGTTTTTAAACCAGATTGATGATGTATTCAGCCAACAGTTCTTCGAAAGATGAAGGGAAGGAGTAACGTAACATGAAATTAAGCTAGACACGTTAAAAAAGACGTATTTTCAGTATCTTTGAATTTTTGTATATGTTTACCTGATGAATAACTCTGTTATATCACATTTTCAGGTAATTGTAATATCAGAAATTAATGATAATCCTTATTATTTTGGTAGCTCTAAGAATTTGGTTCTAATTTATGATAAAGTTTTTGGAATATAGGTAGTCAAGTTTTTGGAATATGGCTAGGAAGTTTTTGGAATATTGCTAGTAACGCTTTTGGAATATAGCTATTTTTATAGTAAAGTTTAGTAATGATATGAAACATTACTGTAGTTATTACAGTTATCATCATCGCTTCACCATTACTGTCTATTACCGTCATACTTATTATCAACAGTAATGATATAAGTAAACTGTTACTTATGACTCATGATTCTTGCAATTTCTCAGGGTGTATCGAGGAGTAAGCTACAGGCCAACACCACCACCGCGCCTGTACCCACCCTTTGACTGTAACGCCACCACACTGTACAATCATCTGAGGCCTTCCAAGTGGTGTTCTGAATCCACTTAAAGTGACCACTCCAATGAAGATGTCCAGCATACTGTTCGCTGAAGTCTGTGTGACGTACTGAAGTCCACTGAAGTATTACAGTGCTTTGCACATCCCCCACCTACTACTGAAGACTTCAGGCCGACATAGAGGAAAGGAGGGTTGATTTCGGCTTCTATACCCACTCACTGAGGTGGTCAAGTGTACCCTTACTCACGGGTTATACACAGAACCTCTGTGGTTTTGCGTCTTCGTGGTTTATATGTGAGGGGAGGATACAGGAGGGTTGCCAAGGCATATGGTAGTCGGAAAACCAGGATATTCCAATATTAGTACTGCAAGCGTGGTAAATTCCCAGATCTCGTGTTACTGTTTTCAAAGAGCTTTTGGACTTAAAGAGGAGTTTGATTTGTCTTCGTAAATCAGATAAAATGTGATAGAATTCATGGAAGGTGATCTTCAAAGTAAATTTTTAGATCAGCATTTCTTCTGTCTTAACCATAAGACTCAAGGAGACACATCATGAGTACTGATACCAGAGAGGCTGCTTGGTAAGTGAGGTTATTGTGAGGTTATAACTAAACAGGCAAACATTGTTGTCATCAGATGGTATACAGGTTTACAGTGGAGACTGGCCTAAGACTCTTCCAACAGTGACAACACAAGTTAGCTCATTTACCACATGCTTATGTAGAAGTATTGTTCCTGTCTACAATGAAAAGATGATATATTATTTAAGAAAGCATTACTCTGGACTCTGAGTTTACATCATACTCACAGATTCATCTCTGGAATTCACACTACGTATACATTTATGTGCAGGAAATGAAATAAGAATTTGCCTCCATACGTGAGAATAACAGTGAACAAAAACAAAGATTTGTTCTACTTTGTTATGAGAAATTCAGGAAACCCTATGGGGTTTTCCTTGGAAATGTAAACTTTTAACAATAACCAGCAGAGAGTAATTCATTTCTGCAAATATCAGGAGACAAAAGTGTTAAATAAATATTTAGAAAGTCTGTCATCTCAGGAATAATGTTTACCACCAGTTTAAGCAAATGAAATCTGGAGGCACCACTGAGGCTGTGGCTCAAGTATTACTGTGGGTGATGGTGACATCAGGAATATGAACCATTATATTCTGTGAGACAAAACTTGATTTTAAATCATGTTATTCAGACGTGTCAGCACAGCCACCAGAATATACTCTTTCTAAGTGATGATGATAACTTTAACGACTGCTTAAAGAATTATACAGGTTATCAACAGTATAGCTTCAGTGCAGAGACAAGAAATGATGAACAACTTGTAATTGCACAGAGTGTGAAAGTTGTTGAATTACTGATGCTTAACACCTGGCTTATGACTCTTGTCACCTGTTACCAGCATGCTTTCACCGTCACTACACACTCACGCGCTAGAACGGCCATAGCTAAGGGTGTGTCAGACTCCAGTAATTATCTGCAGGAAGGCTACGGTAGTCGCGACCAACAAGGTAAGTGACTGGAAAGACGAAGGAGCAAATTATAGCAGCGGTCGTGAAGAAAGATGACCTCCGAACAGCAGCTGATGTAATCAGTGAACTAGGATCACTTAAGAGACTACACGGACCCATCATTCTCAAAGAACCAGTGACTGGAACCACGTATCTATTACAGTCAGAGAGATTTTATAATTCATAACCTCGAAGGATCTCTTGTCCTTCAGGAGCCTTTGACTTCAGGGAACCAGCGCTCTTCAAGAACAAGTAACTGTTAAGAATCAGAAACCTTCAGTAAGTGATACTGTACCAGTGATCTACAGCTTTGCAAATCTGCTGATACACAGGCACCAGTGATCCCAAGGAACAGTGACCTTCTAGTGCCAGTGAGAGTCAAGGATCAGTGACTTCTCAGAGACCACAAGATTCCATGAATCATTGATATTCGGGAACCAACAGACTTCAGTGATTATCTTTTTAGATGCTTACTGAACTGTGTCATCATGCTGAAGATTGGAAACCTCTTCTTACTCTGCCTGGTACGTAATTCTATTTTGTAATTAGATAACAATAAAACTAATTACATTAATTGTATAAAAAGTATTGAGAGTTACTTAAAGTAGTTTGCCGCTGCTGATCAGGAAATTGCGTTTTAGAATGATCAATCGAGTTAAAAGAGGCATGATATCATTTATTAAGTTGAATCATTATATTGTTACCATCGTTTCAAAAGGGATTAAGTCATTCAGAACTCTACTTCTCCTTTCTCTATTAGTTCTTTTTATACTGCCCTATTCTTCTCTGTACTGATTCTCCATGGTGTCTAGATAATCATTCCTGATGTAGATATACCTATTTTGATCATGTGTTCTCCATGTAACTAAAATATACATACATATATATCTGCTTGTCTGTACACATACTGTACGTACATATATATAGGTATAGGTACGTACATTGAACTAGATTTACCCACTTCATTCATACCTGCCAAACATTGTCTCACGTCTGTCTACAGTTATCATTACATTTTTCTTCCTTCCAGGTGGCAGCAGCTGCTGGAGACGAGAACCAACAAGAAGAAATTCAGGGTATTAGTCTTGGTGTGGAGGTTGATGCAGGTGTTAATCGGAAGGATCAGTTTCGTGACACTTATAGAATTCGTGATAGTCGTGGTGTACGCTTTCAGGTCAGTAGTGGTGCGAATGTTCAGGCTGGTGGAAATGTGAATGTTGAAGGTGTGAATGTCCGGGACGCGTATGGTGATAACATCCGGAGCAGAAGTGAAGTCAACATTAGGGCTGGTAATGTGGAGGTTCAGGTCAGGGATGGTGTGAACCCTCATGGTGTTGCAGACCTGGATGTTCAGTATGGTGAGGATGTGAACATTAGTGGAGACAGAGTCCAGGATGATGGTGATGGTGTCTTTGTTCAGGACTTTGGTGCTGTGAAGATTTGGAGAAAACGTAGCGATAAGAATGTTAGAATAGGCGGGATAGAAGGTAGATATTCATTACGTAAGAAGAGAGAAGCTACAAAGGAAGAAACGACTGATGATGAGAAGGCAGCAGATGGTGACGAAGGAGATGTAGCGGAAGAACTCCCAGAGCCAGAAGGTCTGGCCTGGATCAACCCCATGCAGCTGGCAAGTCAAGGGGTCGCTGTGGAGAAGGTGCCGTCCCTGGCCAACTTGCTGGGGCGGCAGGTGGTGAAGTACAGAGAACCACAGCCGCACTTCCACAGGCCCCAAGGTCATCCTAGACGTTCTCCCAATATCAACCAACAGCTCCCCGGCGCACCGGCACCAAAGCCCTTTTCCAGATTTGACAAAGGAATTCATCCTTTTGGCAACTCTTTTCACGATAGTTTTGACAGGTATTACAAGTCTTTCAACAAGAAAGATCTGCGAGATATGCAAGCTAGCAGTAGCTACAACCGTCCACCAGTGAAGATCAGCGGCTACAATGATCCATCATCCCGCGGTCCCTCAAGGCACCCAGCTGGACCCAGGTTCCAAAGTGGAGGTGGTCATCCGCATCAACCTCCAGCAAACGCCTTCCCAAGGTCTCCCTATCCAAGTCTCAGTGACACCGCTGGTAGCCTCCTGCAGCTATTAGATCCCTTCAATTTATTCGGACATAATCAATTTCCTCAGCTGCCACGCTACCCACTCCCTCCTCCGAATTATTATGCTCCTGGGAGACAGCCTTTCCAGCCATATAAACAAATTGAATCACATCAAGCAGAGGTGAAAATTATTCGTGATCCGGATCCGAAGTATGAAATCATAGTGGATCCCAACCAAGAAGACCATAAGGGCTATCAGTTTAAGGAAGACTACCCACTGAGAGATGATCTATACATTGGCCAAGATGGAAATATCTACCTGAAGGATGAATCTGTTATGTCCACCAACATCCCTGAACAAAAGGAGTTTGGAGATGATGACAGGCCGTCCCACAACCCAACACTCCAGGAACCCTCAACTTCAAGGCCTCTGCGTCCACACTTGCAGCATCCAACTTCCCCGCCAAAAGGACGGTTTGAAGAAGAAGAAGACATTGGCAGCTTTGATTACGACTCTGGTGATGAGTATGAGGAAGACTTGAACTACGTCCAGCTCTTGAAGAACCACAACATGGACGAATATTTTTACGACGATTTTGAGACCCCAGTCCAGGACACATTTCCCAACAGTTACAGGAACAGTCCTCAAACACCCCAGAGACCTCCGACACGCTTTGAGGATCACTATCAAAATGGCTTCGCCCCAAGTCCACCACACAATCCGAATCTAGCTCACAATCCAACCAGCCCCTTACTGAATTACGGTTTCCTTAGATGGCTCTTCCCCTCATACGGTCGCATGACCTTTCCGAATTACTTCTACAATCCAAGAGAAGTCCTGCTCCCTCGTTTTCAGTATCCAGCGGGTCCTTGGTCGAATCCAGGCATCCCACCACGAGCCGGGACACGACCTAACCTTTCTGGTACAAACTATAAACAGCTACCACCTCGGCCATCTCACCCTCGAGCCCCAGTACGCAATCCATCACTGCTACAGCCCTCTGTACCCGGCCTCGCACCCACCCGACCTCTGCCACACAATCCATCGCTTCGACCTTCGCTACGCACCCCATCACCATCCTCACCCTCGCTACACAGTCCATCCCTTGACCATCTCTCACTCCGTCGTCCGGCCGGCGGTAGAGGCAACACACGACACCACAGCAGCGCCAAAGGCACGGAAGGACACACCAAGACCCAGTTCCCAGGTGAGCCAGTACGAGGCGACGGCTTCTACCCTGGCAACGGTTTTTTCGAATCGGATTTCCCTACGTTGTTCCATATGTCCCCATCCCAACAGAACAGAGCTGTGGCTCACCTTCCAAGACCCCTGGCACAAAATGCAACGGCGCCAGCTGATCAACAATAAACAGACACTTACGTGTGTTCCCTAATGTATCTGTCGCGAGTTACGTTGAGAAGGCAGAACGGTAAGTAGCGGAAAGGAGACTCGTGTGATATTTCAGATGCCTCAGCAAAGTGAGCATCATTGATAATCCCAGGGTGACTTGGTCTATGGTAGTTTGGTCTGTCTCCCGAGACTAGCCATTCAGCATATTACTGACCAGATTTGTACTGAAAATGCTTCCTTATCACCCCTGTTAAAACCACTTAGGGTTCTCATTGTTTTAAAAACATTACCTGGTCGAGAAGGCCTGCTGAAGACTCAGCCAGGTGTGAATTATCTTCTTTACTATTCCCCTACATCAATGGTGTGTTGAAGGAACATTCTGAAATAGTAATGTTCAGATCTCACCTGGTGCAACGGAAGTTATTGTTTAAAGACCACGACAGAATTCCAAGTGGAGGAGCCTTATAACTGGAAAGTTTGGTTGTTCATATATATATATATATATATATATATGCTTGGTGAGAGCAAAACTATGAACTCAAATCCTTTGGTTCTGCTTCGAAGTGACAGTTGGTGGTTTGGGGTTTAATTAAACAATTAAACCTTTGGAATTGCATTCGCCCTAATGATAGAATTCTGTACTACGTTGCAAATTGCATTTCCAAGTGATGGTACCCCACAGGACACGGTTTTGAACTGTATTTGCAAGTGGTGATATACATCACTGAATTTACAGGTGATTTTGCAACCCAATATTTACATGTGAACCTCGGAAATCTTGCAGCGAATTCTGTAAATGAAGCTGTAACAATGACCTTTAAAGAGAGGTCGAGTAGTGAGCAAACATGTGATGGACTGATATACTTGGAGATTATTTTTTATCAAAGGGCATTACGTGTGGAAGACGCTCGAGTTTTACTTAAATTCTGGAAATACGAACACACAGCTCTAAAGCACTGAACTTACAAATTGACGAAGAAAAGCTCGAAAAGAAACTTGATAAAGACAAGCTGGGCATCGAACTTAACAGGTCGGTCAGTGAACATGGTAGAATTAAGTTCAAAAGTGTAGGTTCAACGCAAATCGTGCTGAAAGATCAAACACCACATGCAAGTGGAAGGAAATGCATGACTGAACTTACGGTAGAAAGTAATACTGAACTGATGAGTGAGAGTGAACTTAAGGTCTTTCATTACCGAACTTTCAAGCAAATAAATTTACTCTTGTGATAACTGAAGCCAGAGTGAGGGTTACAAGTGAAACTGAACTGTGATTTAAAGATGTCACTGTTCATGTCAATACAGTGAAGGAACGGCTTGCCAGAATGTCACAAGGTGCTGATATTTGCTAATTGTATGATGCATACCATTGTAATACAGTACTCCATAGCTGATTGTATGCTGTACAATTGGCTGTACATGTGCTATAGTACTGATGCACAGGACCAGTTGGATGAAAATGTGCACATAAGGCGGACATAATCGAAGATGCACAGTACTTTTGGTGTACATGGATTTAAGTACGTATGTACTAGCAGTGGTGTACGTCTGTCTTCTGGTACGTACATGTACACCTGTACTGGAACTTCTAGCAAAGGAGTACAGTACAGATGTACTTAGTCTCCATCGGTGTCATTAATGAGGCCAGAGTTGCTCCAAGTTCCCATATTTGCTGCTGTATGTGAATGGTAGCGACCAGGTGTGGTAAAATGTTTACTTGAATGTTTATTCACCATTTCCGTTACACAAGATAATGTTCAGGGACATTAAACATTCTGAAAGGTCTGTTTCAGCAATGGTGACAGATGGATAGGCTGGCATTCGCCACCTTGTGGTATCCAGCACAGTTTACTGTTCTGTGTGGATGAAGGTTCTTAAAACTGTTTTATTATTCTATCCATTCAGTATTAGATGCTGTTTCCTGATAGATATACACTATTTATTCATCTGAAATGAAGTTATATGCTGTATGTTCAAGGTCCATACCTTGAGTGAACCACTGCAATAATCTGTTGTAAGTCTTGCACACAGTACTGGATATTTCTGTAAATAAAAGAAAGTTCCTAACTTTTTATCGTTTTACTCACACCTTATTTCTACCACATTGTGTGTCTAGGGAGTAACAGTCGTGATGTTTGCTAAAAAATAGAAATAAAAAAGTTACTATTGGTTAGAAAACAATCTATCCTCCATACATCACTTACAAGCAAGCTGATTGTTTGTGTTAACCTGCAGGTGTAGTTGAATTTCTGTTTTAGCCTCATTTCCCCGCTTAGAACAGTCTGCACATTTTAAAGATTTACTTCAGATCCCATTATCATTATTGTCTTTGATGTGTCATGACGCCACTCACTCACAACATCAGGACAACGCGAGCAGTCGTGCGATGTAATATTCCTTCTTTCAGTCTCATTATTACATGCATCAGATATGGACCTTTGCACCCATCTAAGCTTGCACGCCAGCAGACGTGGTCACATCTCTGACAGCTCTTCAGTCCATCAAACCTCTCGCTGATATCCAACTTGAATAACTTATTCAAGCTGTACATTCGCCAGACTCAAAGTAATGCTGCATATCTTCAACAATTTGCCTTAGGGCGTCCAACCTTCCTTGTGGCAGAAACTGAGGTTGCTCGGGAACGTCGTTTGGTTGTCGCTCTTCTGCTGGTTTGTGCTGTGCGCGGAGGAGGGGAACCTGCGGGAGGGCCTGGTGGAGTCTGGCGAGGCGGCGATCCCCTACATCTGGACGGAGGCCAGCGGCGTCCCGAGCCCGCGGTACCGCATGCCTCTGTACTTCACTAAGACGTTCTTCTTCGGGGTGAAAGCCGGCGGCCCTAGCGCCCGCATAGCGCTCTACAACGACCACCTGCAGACCCTGAAGGAGAACTCCGTTGACATTCATTTCGGTGCTGTCGACAACGAGCTGGAGCTGCACCTGCTGGGGATCTAGTTGAGGGAGAGCCGGGTCAGTAAACACAGGGTGACCCTGTCAGACAAGCACTTCACCTGGTTCACTGTGGTGCTGATGAATGACGTTGTGGCCCTCTACAATGAGACGCATGCCAGACCCATTCTCCTCTACCGCTGCCCGACTCGCTTGTATTTCCAGTGTAATTTCAATCATTACGGAGAGTATGTGCTGAGTTCCCAGGGGAACTGGGCCTTGTGGGACGTTGCGGGCTGGACCTACACGGGAGCCCTGGCGAGGTGGAGGCGTGATACAGAACTGGAGCCCGTGCTTCAGACTGAGGTGGATGTGCTGCTCAAGCGGTACATAGAGCACCGGAAGGTAGCGGCGCGACACGCGGTCACCTCCCAGTACCACGGTCAGTATATTGTGTGGGATTACGGCAAGCTGTACAACGTGTCCCAGACGCTGCTGCCGATGCGCAGTACCATCAGGTTCTTCGGCCGCGAGGTGCTTCCCCCAGACCCTAACGACCTCGACCACTTTGTCCGCACGAACTCGAACTATAACACTACCAGAGTGCAGATCTTAGACGACTTCGGCAGGACGATTTCCTACGCGTTGGCAAGCACGTTCTCCGCCTTGACTTCCCTTCCGCTGTCTGTCCGTGGGACTAAGGCCCATCCGCCGGGCTGGACGGTGGTGTACGTTTCCCCGCTGGACGATTACCGGTTGATGCACGTCGAGGACTTGCGACGCGTGAAGAGCAGTGTCCAGTATCGGGACTACACCGGAAATTTACAGATCGAGCGGTCCTGATGAAAAACCTGATATTAAGTGCACTCGTACTAGCTCCTTTGGTATGTCTTGTTCCACGGAATCTTATTCACATTTCAATTAAGGCCAGACTGGTGTGGACTTTAATCCGTGACAAGAGCATCTAATCTAAAGAAAAGTTGGTGTAAGAATCTTTGTTCACTTCATTTCCCCATGACTCTATCTTGCCGTCATATATTTCGGGAAAGTTGTCTGGCTTCGCCTTAGTGTAATATCTAACGTATTTTCTATTATAGCTTTGAGCTAACTAGATTATAATTTTGGAGATTTGGTCTGCGGTCAGATACAGGTATAATTCGGGAGTTATGTGACAGTGTTCTAATGTATCGCAGTATTTGGTATAAGGACTTGTGGTATTCCCTTACGATTAAACTTTTCGGTAAATTGTATAATTAGGTACGCAGGAGCTTTGTATCCCGAAACACACCCACATAAAGTGCAGAAATGTTTGATAGAACGACTGCGAATTACAATGGAGGACTCCTGCACCAGTGTACTATAACAGAATTTGCCGTATCTTAATGCCCTCTGTTGGGGATCCGAGGAACTATACCCCGTCATGTTAAGTTGCTAAGCCGTACCACACGCAATTTTATGTTAACGTGAGTCACTTATTAGTTATTGTTTGTTTAGAGATTTTTTCTATGGTGAGATATAGCTTGAGGGTATTGTTTCCTGTTTTATTGCAGTGCACTGCACTTTGTAGGATTAATGGAGGACTTTGTAACATTTAGTCTTACATGAACATGGCACACTCTGAGCGACAGATATGTTTCCTAAAACGCACACTCACACCCTTACACAGATACACCTGCATATTCAATAAACTATGCTGTATGTGATCGTCACTCCTTGGTTGCCGATTCAGTATTTTTCACGCTGCTCCCCTAATTTCCTCATGCCTACTACTTTACTCAATTAACTTATCACTTTCTAGTGGCTGGTCAGTTTTACTCTTATCGTTGTGTAGCACTTTTTATATGCACAATTGGTAGCTTTGTGTATGTAATTACCTAATTGTTCAATGTACTGCTGGACTTTCTTTACCCGTGTGTGCGTGTGTGTTTGAATTGCCAATTTGTGCAGTATATGGAAGGAGTTCTACACTTATGGGGCCTTATATCTTTTGTACGTAATTATTTGTAAAGTAAGAAGAGGGAGTTCTACTATACTCGTGGTGTCCCCATCTCCTGAACTTTAAGTGCCGTCAATTAGCCCTTTAAACCTCTGTAGACTGCCGGCGTTCACTCTCCTTGGTTAGCCTTATCCATTCATCAACACCCTAAACCATTACTTTTTAACATCCTAGCTAACTTTTTTTTTGCCCCTAGCTTGTTTGCCATGGTCCCTGGTTACATAGTACTGCTCCTCTTGAAAAACTGTTCACCGTCATTATCGTCCAGCTGATTTAGAAACTTAAGGGCTGTTACAAGGGCTCCTCTCTCTCCTTGCCTCCATGATGATGAGCAGCTTTGTAGCCCTTGGTCCTCTTAATTCAGCTACAAACTCACTGAATTTTCTCTTTCCCCTTTCAATCAGATCTTAATGCTTCTTTAGGTACCGTGACAAGACTTGTGAAATCATAATCCAGTTTTAGTATTATGTATGTAGTGAATAATATACTGAACATGTCCTTACCATATACTTAAATGAGGTTCTTATACATGCCAACTGTCAGTCTACTTCTTTTAAAATTCTCATGTGCAACTCTGTTGACTGATCAGTCATTGGCATCCCCTACTAGGTCTCTTACCTGCATATTCCTGGAATTCATTTCCCACAAGTTAATAACCATGCTGAGGCCTTCTTTCACTCTCTCCCATCTTCATTACCTCACACTTACTCGGACTGAATCTCGCCATCCCTTTGTTCAAAAAACTTTGGAGTTTATTCAGGTCTGCCAGAAAGCTGATGAAATTATCGCCACTCCTTACCTCTCTCATGACTAACATTGTTTGCAAACATGTTTTGGTATGATTTGAGTACATCAGGCATATCATTTACATATAACAAGAATAGTGGCAGGCCTGAGACCTAGCCCTTAGGCACACAGTTTGTAACCCCAGCCCCCTTCAAGGATATACCTTTTACTGCATCCTTATTCCTGCCTGTCTCTATCTTCTTTACTAACATCTAATATGATAGTGTCAATGGCTTTTTAGCATCCATGAACACACAGCCTACCCATCCCTCTTTTTCATCTAAGACGGAGCATACTCTGTCACTTTAGCGTACAAGATTGGTTATGCTTGCCCTTCTTTCCTTGAAGGTGTGTACCTACCAGTTGCTCTTACTCATTTTTTGTTCTTTGAATCCAATATGACATTTTCCTCTATATTATTTACATTTCTTTCTACTGAGCAGATGGATGAGTCATATCCACAGTCAAAATGCCTTTGTACATGTTTTGTGAAGTATTAAGAAATTTCCTACTCTCGAATGTAAGACAATATAAATGGAACAGAAAGCTGAGGAAGATTCT
>JAUUDW010532602.1:0-12142 GCA_032361385.1 Panulirus guttatus | reverse complement strand
AAAATCTAAAGTATCCAATTCTGGTGGACTTCTTTCCTTCCTTCTATCTACCGGGGATCCATGGACGTTTCTCCTTTCCTCGCCACTCTAGAACGATGCACATCCACCACCAGACAGACCATCACGGTTCAGCGGCTCCCACTCCCGGGAATCCTCCACGAGGTTGTGTTTAAAATCTTCGCCTTCCTTTACGCCCCTGATCACACGACACAACTGGGTCCCGTTCTCCCATCTCTGTGCCAGTAAACGTTTCCATCTCTCGCTCATTATCACGCGCGCCTCTCGCCATCTCACATGACTGCACATCTCCTCCATCTCTCACTTTTGGACCACTGTAAAGTGTCATCCTAATACTGATGGACCACAGTGTCACCTTTACACTGCTGGGGCACTGTAAGGTGTCATCCGTATTGGGAGATGGGGAGTGTACACAAGCAGAGGCCTTAGTGTGGCCCAGGCTGAGGGAAGAGACAGCTACCTGGGCCTAAGGAGTGAACTGTGACAGCCACCGAAGTGCTGGCTGACTGATGCAGCCATCATTGAGTGAGAGAGAGAGAGAGAGAGAGAGAGAGAGAGAGAGAGAGAGAGGGGAGGGGGTCAGTCGATGTGTAGCTGCGGGTGTAGCGGTGGGTGTACCGGCGGGTGTAGCGGTGGGTTTAACGCAGGTTGTAGCGGCGGCGTGTGTAGTGGTGGGTGTAGCGATAGTTCTAGCGGCGTGTGTAGTGGTGGGTGTAACGGCGGGTGTAGCGGTGGGTTTAACGTAGGTTGTAGCGGCGGCGGGTGTAGTGGTGGGTGTAGCGATAGTTCTAGCGGCGGGTGTAGTGGTGGGTGTAGAGGCGGGTGTAGCGATGGGTGTAAAGGCGGGTGCAGCGGTGAGTGTAGTGGTGGGTGTATCTGTGGGTGTAGTGGTGAGTGTACCGAAAGGCGTGAGATTGGTGTAGTGGAGGGTGTAGCGGTGGGTGTAGCCTACACCCAACGACTGTTACAGCCATCATCTTGAACCCGTCTGTGTACAGTGGGTGTATTAGTGAGTGTAGCCAACACCCAGCTACTGCCATCACCCTGACCCATGTGGATGTAGCCTACACCCTGCCATTACCACTACCATCACCCTGATCCCTATTTGAATGGTGGGTGTAGCGGCGGGTGTAGCCACCACCCAGCTGCTGCCGCCACCACCACTACACCAACCACCATCACCACTCTACCAGAACCACAACCATTACAACCACAAGTAATTACCACCACCACCACCACTACAACCACCACCAGCGGGGCCGTCACCAAGCCAACGCGTCTTCTGTGCACCTTCTACGCAGCAGCAGCAGGAGGGGCGGCCGGCCTCCCCCTCCGCCCTGCCCTCCCCTCCCCCGCCCGTAACCGGCTTAACCCTAATACTGCACAGAATCCACACAACCTGTCCCACGACTGTTATTATTGTCTGATTATGCTACAACCGGCCACCAGCAACCCCACCATCATGGTACCCCCACACCCCCCCCTAGCGTGGACCAACACCCCACCGTACCCATGGTCCACATAGGGCCAACACTGGACCATGCTTCTCGAGTATGGCCCGCGCACCTGAAGAAGCACAAAGAGCTGGTAGAGAAGGTCCAGAAGAGGGCAACAGAGATGGCGGCAGAATTAAGACAGCTGAGTTACGGGGAAAGGCTTAGGGCTCTGGGAATGTACAGTACGGAAGAAAGAGGAGTAAGGGGCGACCTGATCACAGCCTTCAGAGTTGTAACACCAGTCTGATGATGTGAATAGAGAACAGTTCTTCGAAGGATGGAAATAACTCCTCCACCCAGTTCAAAAAAAATAGATAATTACACACACACAAACACACACCCTATTACACGTCCATCCCTCATGTCTGTCAGGTCCAGCTCGGCCCCAGTGGCGTCACGCAGGGCGGACTCCTGGGGCTGGAGCTGACATTCCTGACCCGCGTCCTGACCCAGCTGGGCAGGAGCCATTCCTGGGTATGGCGTCTGCCCAGGATGGTCAACGCGGAGGGCAGCGATACGGACCAACCGGGGAGGGGACCAGGTACACAGAGGTCCGTATAGGGTGCAGCGTACGGCAGGGATGGAAGACAGTCATTGGCGACTACCACGGACCAATCACATGACCGAACGCAGACCTCGCCTCCTGGCCAAAACAACGCCTCAATAGACCAATAAATAAAGTAATGCATACATTTCCATCCTACGTCATCGATTCCTTGCGTTACGCGGAGAAGGTAACCAAAATAAGATTTTCCGGCAATTAAACACACTGGATCATGTATCACCGCTTGGATCTTCTGCCATTCTCATACAAACACACACACACACACACACACACATACACAAACAAACAATCAAACAAAATGTACAACTAAAAAAGGTGCAGAAAACAGCATAAAAGATCATCTTACCCCGAGAGTCGAGAGGCACTAAACACACAGGTCCTCCCGTCTGCTGCCATATCCACTGCACCCTCCTTGCCACCGTCACCTCCTGAGATCCCCGTCCCGAGGTGCAGTTCGGCGCGACAGCCACCTCGAGCTGGTGCGGACCACAACAGGGACAGTCCCATCCCAACCAAATCAACACCAACAACCAACTACCCTCGTTATAGTGCCACTGTGTGAACTGTGGTAATGCCTGACTTCAGGGGGAGGTGTGGAGCCAGGCACCCCAGGCTGAGTGCAGGGGGGGAGGTGCGGAGGGCACCCCCAGGCCTATGGAAGGCGATAAGGCTGGTAAGAACACGCAACCCTGACATATGTATGGGATGGGACACTGTCCCATGAACCCAGGAGAGGACACAGTCCCATGAACGGAAGAGGGGACACTGTCTCTTTAATACTGACCCAAGAGAGGACACACACGTTACGTATGACCTAGGATGGTTGGAGAGGTCCTCTACCCCTACAGCTGGGTCTAGGACCTTACCTTACCTTACCTTACGTATGCCTTACGATGGCTGGGGAGGTCCCCTAACCCCACACCTCTACCGGGCTGTTGTGCCGCTCCTCTGCTCAGTCAAGCTGTTGGTGGCCGCGGACGGAAGGCCTACGTAACCACAACACACTGGCTGGTCTGGTATAATCTATAGATCCACGTCCAGGTTCTTCACTCCATACGTATACCCCCACAGCGAAGGCCCCACTGTCTCTTGTGGCTGCAGGCGGCGTGTTCAACAGTCCTCCAGCCAGGATGATCAGGGTGTCGCTCACTTTACTGAGGTTGTTGTACCTCGTGGCCTCGGCGGTAGGATTTTACAGTCTCCCGGGCTCCTCCTGACGCGATTTTTGTCATAAAAGCCGCAAACTTACTATTCTGAGGACAGCGGCGCAACAGGAGATACAGAATGCACAGAAGGTCCTTGGACTGTGGCTCACCGAATGAAGTACATTAGAAGCAACAACATGAGAAAAATGCCAACCAGGACTGGGCAGTGGTGTACGAGTTACTGAACAGTTCACATGGTGACTGAAGTATTTACAAATACCGAACGAAAATAACGGGATTAAGTGTCAAGATACGTAACAGGTGAAATGTTTACAAAAAGCATATTTATGACGCTTCTCAAGTATCCGAGGCAGAACATTGTCATGAATGAAATGTTTACACATATACTGAAATGCTGGGAAAGAACCATCTCTTAAATAACTAATTTTGCAACAGGCAAGTGCATACTGTTGCTGGGTGTGGGAACAGCTTTGCTGACATTGTTTACATTTGGCCTGTTCACCGTCAACAGGAGGGGCCAACTGCCAGGAGTACCCTACAGCCCAGCCTGCGTCAGGCGACAACAGTATGACGGGTGTCAGCTGATCCTGTTGACGGTGGAACCATATCCCGGTATCTATCGCTCCTCGTGTATGGTACCATGATGGTAGATGCATCTGCTTCTTCTGTCACTTCGCCCTAAGTCTAGGGAGATGACAGACTAGAACGGGCGGGGCTAGGGAGATAACAGGCTAAAGGGGGCGGGGCTAGGGAGACTACAGGCTAAAGAGGGCGGGGCTAGGGAGACTACAGGCTAGAGGGGGCGGGGCTAGGGAGACTACAGGCTAGAGGAGGCGGGGACTGGGAGACGACAGGGCTGACACAGAGGCAGCAGACGAGGGCGAACTGACCTGCAGCGGGAGCAAGAAGGGCAGAGAACAGGAGGAGGAGGAGCGGCGGCAGGAGAGGGGCGGCGCCCCTAGCCTGGGGACGGTGTGGGCGTTGGGCAGTCTCCGCTGTGGGCCTCATCCTGGACCATGGCAACGCAACACCTGCAAGAAGACTTCACATTTCAACACCACTGTAGCAACACAATACAATGAAACACTACCGTTGCAACACAGTACAGTATGTCTTTTACCGGGTGCTCTTATCTTATGACTGACTTCTGTAATGGTGAGGAGCTAAAGAGTTGGGTCTGGAACACAAGTAACAACACAGGACTTTATTGGGTACGTCAAGAAGTGAAGTCTAGCGTAAGCAGCTGTAAGTGGCACAGGAATAACTGCAGTGAAGTTATTTGAGGTGACGTGCGATGGTAATGGCTTTGTTCCTGTGGCGATGATGGAGGAAATGTGAAACTGTGGTAAAGCTGACAGGACACCCGTGGGAGAGTTAAGTGGTCGGTGGGTCTCGTGAAGCTTCTACAGAAGGGAGGAGACACTACTGAGGTCCTGTGTTACTGGGCAGCTGCCGCCTGTGCGTGGCACTGTGGGATTGACTGGTTGGACTAATGTCCAAGTGTATATATATATATATATATATGAGGCAAGATGCTTCGGCCCAGCCAATGGCGTTACCTGCATAAACATGGCCAACAAGTCCGTTACCAGGGGGCCATGGAGGATCAAAAGGACCTCTTGTTGTAAAGGTCGGTGTCGCGTTCCTGCTCGGGTCCGTGACCCGTGACCTTCCTCAGTAACGTAAGGACACACGAGGTTCATGTCAGCTGCTTCAGGTGATGACAGCGGAGTAACGCTGGCTCTCATAATGATTTCAACACAAAGACAGGTCACTGTTGGAGGCGAGGCTTTGTGAAGCAACACCGGGAAGTGTCGCAATGATGTTGACAGTCTCGTTACGACACGATATCTGTTTCCAAGCTACGATGACGTCGTAATGAGCGCCATCAATGAGGGTGCCAACACTTCCCGCAGTGTTTGTGTTCTAAAGGCTTGTACAAAATATTTTTGTACGTTCAATGACTACGATGTTACACTGACACATAATAACTGGGTCTTATGTAGTGAAATGCAACATGAGGATATCTGTAGGTCTTGATAATGATCTATAAGTAAGCAGTCAAAAGTGGAGATGCAGGGAATGTATTCTACTGCATTAAAATACATAAAAAATGCATCAGTTCATTTGCGTGTGAAGGAGATTGCAGTGCAGTGCACTGTCTGCTCGTGAATATTATCCACGTAAAATTTTGACCCCAGGTAAGAGGTTGAAGATCAGGGGGGTAGCAGCAGGACCCAGCATGACGGTGGGGTAACATTCGCACAAAATAAACTGCAACCTGCAGCTGTGTGGGGGGAAGGATGCGACACAGTCCTGTAGGTGGGTCTGCAACACACTGCAGCAATGTATAGCAGTGGGTAACATCAAAACAAAGTATCACTAAATTCCTTCCACTGGATCAAACGTTTGGAACCGATATAAAAAAAAACAAGACTCCAGTCGAGACCTTGACTCTGAAGGCACGGCCCTGGAGATGAGGAGTCATGCCACATGACCCGGTCAACATACCAACCCATCACGTGAACCACAACGTTCCTTCACCCTGGACGTCCCTCCCCAAGCCAGTGACTCACGACAGACCATGTGATGGTCAGCAACACTGGTATGAACAACCCAGCCAACCCCCTCTCCCCCTCACAACATTCGGAGTGGCCAATAGTGTGACAGCCACACGAACACACACGACACGGGTGACTGATGACCACAGACACCCCCCATTCTTCACGAGGCGTCCTAACTAATGGCGCCCCGCAACATAACATGTCTGGGCGGTAACGGCGCCTCACGACACGTCTGTCTCAACACCACAGCTGCTTGACGACACAGCGTGTGTCCCACGGCGAATGCGATCATCCTGGGTCTCAGACGCGACGGCGAAGGGGTCAGGACACACGAGTATCAACACCGTCCTTCGGGTGAGCACGCGGGCGGCGCAGCTCGGGGTCAGCTGGAGCGCGAGGCGCGGAATCGGGGGCGCAGGTGAGGCGAGGCGAGTCGCGGCAGGGGTCCCGTGGCGCTGGTGCTGAGGCAGGCGTGGCAGGAGTCCTGCAGGGGAAGGCGCGTCGCTGCCGGACCCGTGGTGCCGCTACAGCGGAGGTGGCGTGCCGGGGCCACGCAGCAGACATGGGTCGTCCACGTCGATGGCGTTGATGGCGAAGGTGCGGCCGTCCTCTCATTAGCAAACGGCCCTCGAGAACTGGCGAGAACTGTTGACTGGGGGACGACGGACGCGGGCAAACGGAGCTCCCGTTTGGAAGGTCAGGGTTGCACTGAAGGGTCGTACAAGGTCTACGCCAGGTGCTTTTGACGGTGGTGCCCGCGTCTAAAGCGGTTTCGTCACAACGCCAGGTCGCTACCGAAGGGCGAGAAGGACGCGCGATTACCGACCATTACCTTGATCGGCTGCTTCAGGATACACGACGCGGACGGTTCTCGTCCCGCTAAATGGAATTTGTTCCGCGCAACATACACTCGACGAACCTCAACAATGTTTACCTCGCCGGCCCATCACAGTCGCCACCCCCAACATGACAATGGCCGGGGAGGCACCAGCCTCCCCCGTGCTCACCCCAGCACGTGCCCTCCCCGGGGCCGGCCGGGGAAGCCCATCTACGAGTCACACCGACCAAGACACTGCCCTGCCCGTCTCACGTGCACGTCCCTCCCTCCAGCCGGCTCACGCGTATAGCCAACAGTTATGACAACACTGGGGAACCAGAGATAGGGGTATTGTTGTTGTTGTCGTTGTTGGCACTGTATTGCCAACATCCTCCGCTGTCCCCAGCAAATCCCCTGTAACTATATGCACCAGCTATCATCCTGTAACTTTATGCACCAGCTGTCATCATCCTGTAACTGTATGCACCAACTGTCATCATCGTGTCACTGTATGCACCAGTTGTTATCATCCTGTCCCTTTATGCACCGCCTGTCATCATCCTGTAACTTAATGCACCAACTGTCACCATCTTGTAACTATGCACCAGCTGTCATCATCCTGTACCCGTATGCACCAGCTGTCATCATCCTGTACCCGTATGCACCAGCTGTCATCATCCTGTAACTGTATGCACTAGCTGTCATCACCCGGTAACTGTATGCACTAACTGCCATCATCATGTAACTGTATGCACCAGCTGCCATCACCCTGTAACTGTTTGCACCAGATGTCATCATCCTGTAACTGTATGCACCAGCTGTCATCACCCTGAAACTGTATGCACCAACTGTCATCATCATGTACCTGTACGCACCAGCTGTCATCATTCTGTACCTGCATGCACCAGATGTCATCATCCTGTAACTGTATGCACCAGCTGTCATTACCCTGTAACTGTAAGCACCAGCTGTCATCATCCTGTACCTGTATGCACCAGCTGTCATCATCCTGTAACTGTCAGCATCAGCTGTCATCATCCAGTACCTGTATGCACCAGATGTCATTATCCTGTAACTGTATGCACCAGCTGTCATCATCCTGTAGCTGTATGCATCAGATGTCATCATCATGTACCTGTAAGCATCAGCTGTCATCATCATGTACCTGTACGCACCAGATTCATCATCCTGTAACTGTATGCATCAACTATCATCATTCTGTACCTGTATGCACCCACCATCATCCTATAATTGTATGCACCAATCATCATCATGTTCGCACCATTTAGCATCATCCTGTAACTAGTGCACTACCCGACATCATTCTGTATCTGTATGCAGATGTTATCAACCTGTAACTGGGTTAAATACGCACGAGCCGTCATCATCCTGTTACCGTACGCAAGAGCCGTCATCATCCTGTAACCGTCTGTAACAGCCGTGATCATACTGGTAATCAAATAATCACAGGATTACATACTGGACCTGTAATATCTAAGCGTCAAGAATTTACAGCATATCCGAAAATAATATATTCAACATAAAGTGGGCAATAAAGAGTTTAGTATATCTTTACCAAATGTTTATGGATGTATAAATAAGTAATAAGTATATCTTGAATATCAATAGATGTATTCTTTTTTTTTCTAATATTGAATATTCAATTAGTCACATTATGAAAAGTAGCACGTTGACTGGTCAAGTGGAACGGGCTGTGATTGGTCCACTCATATTTGTGGTTACAGAAACAGTGTGTGGCCCACCCACTAGAAACCCCCCACGCGTCACCTGTAGTGTGGCCCGCCCACTGAACCCCGTCATCTGTGGTGTGGCCCGCCCACTGAACCCCAACACGTCAGCTGTAATGTGGCCCGCCCACGGAACCCCTACACGTCATCTGTCGGGTGGCCCGCCCACTGAACCCCCACACGTCAGCTGTTGCGTGGCCCATCCACTAAACCCCTACACGTCATCTGTCGGGTGGCCTGTCCCATGAATCACGTGTCAGCTGTTGTGTGGCCCGCCCACTAGAGCTAACATATCTTAAAGATGAAAATACTTTTTCTTTGTATATTCCTATCGTGACAATCCTTACCACCTTCAACAGCGTCATTACTGTCCATTACCTGAAATTCAGTCCATTAATCACTCTAGAGATGTAAGAGATAAACATGGTAGTAACATGATACAAGCATGGCGCTAACATGATATAAACATGGCGATGACATGATATATACATGACGCTGGATGATATATGAAAATGACGCTGATATGGTATAGACATGACGCAGACTTGATACAAACATGGCACTGACATGACATAAACATGACGCTGATAAAAAAAAACTTGCAGACATTAGAAAAACTCGATGCGAAAATGATATAAAAATGACGGTGGCATGATATAAACATGACGCTTACGTTATATACACATGATTCTGACGACATAAAACATAATTCTGACGTGATATAATCATGACGATGACATATAAACATGGTGCTGACATGATATTAACATGACGCTGACATGTGGGGATAACCGGAAAAGTTCAAACGTGTGTTGCTTTAGTTGCTTTACCGTAAATATTGAGAGTAAACTATAAATACCGCAAGCACCACCACTGCCACTATTATCCCCACCAATCTACAACTACCACCACCATTATCCAAACCAATACCATCGCCACTACCACCACCGTCTCCACCATTATGTCCACCATCACCATCAGCCCCACCACTTGTACCACCATTAAGTCCACAACCACCATCCCTACCACCAAAAAACCATAACCCCCTACAACCATAACTACGATCAACCACCGCTACCTGTAACAATTATTTCTATGGCCAACCACCACTATCACCTGTAACAGCCATCAGTACCACCAATCACCACCAACATGACCCAAAGCAACCATCACTACCACCCAACTACGATACCACCTGCAATAACTATCCGTATCACCAACCACCACTACCTGCAACAACTTATCACTACCACCATCCATTACTAACATCTGCAACAACCATCACTTCCAGCAACCACAACTACCATCTGCAACAAACATCACAACCGCCAATCACAAGGAATGACCGCCACCACTACCAGCGGCAACCACCAACAACCATCGCAACCACCAATCACCAGGAATGACCACCAACCACCACTAGAAACAGTTACACCAGCTATCGATTTCTCTGGCGTTCCCTGGGCGTCTTGCCGACCACTCTGCACATTCCAGCAGCCCCAACACCAACTTACTTCATCTTCCATTAACGGTAAATATTTTACGCCCAGTTATCAGGCAAAAACAGAGACTGGTGTCCAAACGTGTTGAAAAAAAAAAATGGAGGAGGTATTTTTCAAGGGCACACACATACTGACTACGGCCATCCTTCTTGCCATAGCCGATAGTGTTGCCACCACGACCCTGCCACACCACTTCTATCGACACTCCCTCGCCACTCTATTCTCCTCGTGTGCTCATTTAGAATTCTCTCTGCCGAGTGCGATACGGCGGTACTGAAAAAAAAGATAAATGTTGCGGACTCTGCCAAAGCCGCATCACTTGGCAATATTGTTGCAAATTGTGGAGGAAGCTTAACCTCAACCTTGGCAATAATGATCCCCCGAGCCCTTCAATGCACGGTGTTGCCAAACCTCGAGCTGCCTGCCAAAACATTGCATCACAAGCCACTCTCACAGCCCCTCACGGCCCAACCCTCTCTCACTCTGGTTATCCCTGCCATCAGTAACGACCGTATTAACACGAAAATTACCGCCCGAAAACAAGAACTTCGTTTCTCAGCGAAATAACCGTGGGAGATGATGCAAGGGGGAAGAGAAAAAGGCTAACTGGTCACCGGGCGACTCAACTTTCTTCGGTCCATCCCGGTAGGTGTGTGTGTGTGTGTGTGTGTAATCCTGTTTTTGTTGCTCATTGTTTCATTTGGGTGTGTATGCGGGGAGGGACCGGTGACGGGGCAGTAGGAGGAGGGGGGGGGGAGAGAGGAGGGGCAGGGTACAGCGGGTAGTGGCCGGGGGCGGTGGGCACCACAGTGACCCGCTTCCTTCACTGGTTACGTTCTGCACATATCTCACATACCGGGCCGCTGCCCGCAACCCATACACTTCCTCCTCTTCTGGTCCACTCTGCCACTATAGCCGCATGTTCCCCCCACCCCTCCTCCCACCCCTCCAGCATGTGGCTGCCCATCTCCCTGGCGAGTGCTTCTTCCAGTGGTGGGTCCTGGCCTGCTTGTTGGCCGGGGCTTCTTGCAGTGGTGGGTCCCGGTCTGCTTGTTGTGGGGAGGTGCTCCTTGCACTGGTTCGTGCTTGGTGGTTCTTGTGGTTGGTGGGTCAAAGGTCATTTGGTGGAGGGTAAATGGTGTTGGGTGGCCTGATGGTTGTGGCTGTGGTTGTTATAGTCGGTTCATTTCCAGTAGGTACTGAAGAGCGTGGAGGGTTCTGGTTGCGGTGGGCCCTCTGCTGATTGCCGGGGTGGTCCTTGTGGTATTTGCTGGGATGGTTGATCTGGTGATGATCCTCGCGAGAACGGCCGGGGTGTTTCGTAAACTGGCGGCTGTGGTTCTCCCGGCGGTGGAGTCTGTGGTAGATGACGGGGTGGTTCTTCTTGTCGTGGGTGGTTATTATCTCGTTGGTTGTCATGGGCGGCCGTATGAAGTTAGAGGACACAGCTTGCGTTGTTTATACAGGTGGCGTTGGCCTGCGACAGAACACAGATGACACGAAAGTGGGGAAACGGACCACAGAGTAGGCAGAAACGGGGGCAACATAAACGCGATCAGAAAAGGGGGCAGCAGAACACAGACAGTTTACCATGCGGGTTGATGTATAACAGCGCCCCAGACCAACATATCCCAAAGAGAGACAGTCAAGAGGAAGAGCTGTTCCGCCTCCACCGTCAGATGTGTCCCACCAAGGATACTGCGTCTGTTTCACGACTGTTCCTTCCCCCGTGCGTCCCACAGTGATAGCCACGCATGGTACAGCCGGGTATGTGTCACGCAGTGCTCCGGACACGAGACCTAGCATGGCAGTCCACTGGCGACACTGATTATTACCTACGAAGAGGACACCAGGAAGTGTTCCAGTTGGCCAAAGGAGAGGGCAACCGGGTTTTCCAGTGGGCCATCTCATTGGACTTGATGGGCAACGAGGAAAATGGCCAGCATTACGATATGCGAACCTGGAAATGGCTGAAAGGCCTCGTCGCTAACATCCATACAACAGCGCTGGAACGACAGGCTGGACGGGATACGCTAACTGGATCCCCTCGGGAGAACACGGCTCCGTCATTGGCAACGCCCAAGGTGGATCTCTTCACGAAAGACCTGGGCACCTCCTCCCTGGTGTGTTACACCGGCAACGAGGAACGACACGCACAATATGGCATCTGCAACACCGAACAGCCTGGTTTATCAGGACAATTTAGTCGTAGAATGAGCGGTGGGTATAGAGGAAAGCAGCCAAAACCTACATAAGATTATATATA
>JAUUDW010532601.1:0-14920 GCA_032361385.1 Panulirus guttatus | reverse complement strand
ATCTTCAGTCTGGCATTCGCATCACTAAAGATTCTCGACCTCTCCGACGTAGTGCCGTGGCTGTTTGGTACTGTGGCCTCATCTGAAGTCTTCCAATATCTGCCTTCTAACTACATATTCTTTATTTTCTTTTTGCTCTTCCTCAACCCAATTCTTCCGATGCATACCCATCCGAATTCCTCCATGATTTACAAGTTTCTTAGCATTCTTATGCACTACCTGCCTAAAAGAATTAATATCAAGATAATCCCTCCTGGCTGTTCCTTCATGTCTTCACAATGTCTAGCAGTTCTCTCTATTTCTTTTATTTCAGAAACTACGTTTGGCATGTCTATAGCCTCCAGTAGCCTTCTTTCTTCTTGAGTGTGTGTGTGTGTGTGTGTGTGTGTGTGTTTGTGGATAGGTTGCTAAGTAAAGTCTTTCATTAAATCATATCTTAGTAAAAAAGATATATATTTAACCATAATGCCACAAATATCACGTTACAGTTCTTGTGAAATTCACATATGTGAACTACACTTTTAAGTCAAATATAAAAGTCCCAGTTGCACCAACATCCCATACGGTTCAAATGAAATCTATGCGAAATAGAAATCGATTTCCCATTTCTGTAACAATCAGCTGATCTTTCTGGTAATGCTTTGAATTTCAGGACTACTTCAAGAACTCAAACACACGAAAGATGTTTTTCTGATTCTACTTTTATCTCAAAATTCTGATATCTGGTGAGAAGGGTGTGGATCACTAGTTCCGGTACTCTCCCTAATTAGACTCATTTCCATCTAAATGACCTCCAAGTTAAATGGGGCCTAGCCAGGTTGTTTTCCAGACCTCGCCTGGACTCAAGTTCCAAATTTTCTAATTAGACGACTGTTCCCCTGATGACAGCACCTAGACATCCCCCCCCCCCAACTGATTACAGTTTCCAGGTTCAACACCGATAACATATTCCAGGCTGATCACCGATAACATTTTCCAGGTTCTCCACCAATGACAAATTCCAGGTTCATCACCTATGACATTTTTTTCAAGTTCATCACCGATGACACCTTCCAGGCCCACTACTGACGACAGATACCGGAGTCACCAAAGAGCTTCCAGGTTCACCGTTGGTACCAGACTCTATCCTCACTAAGACAAATTCCAGACTTATTACTGAGGGCAGCTTCCAAGCTCACTGTCGAAGAGGGCTTTCAACCTTATAACTAGCGACAGATTCCAGACTCATCGCCAATGACACCTTCCAGACTTACGGTAATTTCCAGCTTCGCCAATGATATCAGGCTTCTAATCTCTCAATTAACGATGGCTTCCAATTCTCTGCCGATGTCAGCTTCCAAATGCTTTACTAATTACCAGCTGACTGTTGGTGACAGTTTTCAAGCTCACTGCCGATAACGGTTTACAGCCTCAGATGCGGCAATCATTTAAGAACTTAGCGATAACATCCATTTTCCATGGTTCTAAAGCATTTACTGGGAGAATGATAGATTCGTCCCCAAATCATGGATGATCCATTCACTTCACGTTACGTAAATCAGATACACTTATTTTCGCCACCTAATCAGTGTACGCAGAGATCCCTCTGGATAGAAAGAAAATATTTTGGTGTAATGCGTGGTGTAGCTCCTCAGGGGTGCAATCCAAAAGTGAGCAGAGATCCAGATTTGCATAGAGAAAGGCGAAGTTATTCCGTCGAGTCTCTGCAGGTGCAAACGAAAGCAGTATCTCCCACGGTGGCTTGTGGCAGAGTCGGGCTTGCTGGAAGAGTCTCCCATTGTGACTTGTGGTGAGGTCAGACTTGCTGAAGGCGGGAGGAGTGTCTTCCATGATGACTTGTGGCGATGTCAGGCTTGCGAGTGGTAGGAGTATCTCCCACGGTGGCATGTGGCGAGGTCAAGCTTGCAAGGAGGATGCCAAGGGTCGAGGTGAATGCTTTCATACCACGCTATTCAGAGTTTCTCCCGAAGGTGTTTGTTTCTTTGTCGAGGAGTTTTGTCTCTCTGTTCTCCTTTCGTTTGTAACTGTGCCAGTTGCTGTGCCTGTGGTCTTCTCTAGGTGTGGTGAGCATTGGAAGTGATAAAGGGGATGAGGTTCAGGAAAAGTGGTGCGTAGGTTGAACACATGCAGCTAAGGGTTCAGGTCTGTTGATGTAATTTAGGCAGCGGGTTTGTGTTGGAGAGAACATTGCCAGGGTCCTTTGTGATGTTGCATCTACTTGTCGAAGTTGAGGCTGCACGTTCACCACGTAAGTTTACAGGTATAGCACGATATGTGTAACACTTCTGATCTGGGTTACTGCTGGGTGTCGTCTGATGTTTATGTGGTAGTATGGTAAATGTGGTCGTCTATTGTAAATGTTTTGGTGCAGTAAGTACGGTCGTCGTGGGGTAAGGTGAGCCATGCCTGGAATTACTCGTCCAGCAGTTGTTTTTGTAACCTATTCTGTCGACCAACTTTCCACACAGATTACTGTGAAATGTATCCTCTGCTTCCCTAACATGAACTTCTCTCTCATGACTGTGTGCCCTGTGATTTCAACGTGATGACAGCGATCACCGGGAATGCTGATGCTTCAGCTGACTTAAAGTTTGCGGTTGTTGGGATAAAATGAGGTCAGGGTCACCGAGTTAGATGCGCCGCAATTACCATGGCGTCCTCGTCGAGTTGTCCATCTGATAAAGCTGTGTTGCATACCTGTTGAGTTTAGTGACACTATGCAGTTTGGAAACAGTCGTGTATCGTCTGGCCTGTAATGTCTGCCCTCTGTAACACTATCCAGACTTTTGAGGCCAAACTCTTACTTTCATTTCGTATTCAGATATGGTTGGATTCTTTACGGCCATGACGCTTGCGTGGTGTGTGTGTGAGTGTGTGTGCATGACACACTTCATGATTTTTATGGTCAGGTTGGCTGGGCAGGCTCGGAACAATCACACTC
The DNA here is from genome assembly GCA_032361385.1 of Panulirus guttatus. Lineage (NCBI taxonomy): Eukaryota > Metazoa > Arthropoda > Malacostraca > Decapoda > Palinuridae > Panulirus > Panulirus guttatus. Next base: position 11,979 of record JAUUDW010532601.1, on the reverse strand, counting down.
CCTGTGGCTTCTGTTTCAAGAGATGATCGCGGTGATGTCACCCGTTTGTTGAGCCTTTAGTCAGGATGCAGAGCGGTCTAGTGTGAGCTTCAAATGCTCTTTATCCAGCAGCGTCTCTTTGTTTCATCTGTTGTATTCGTTGTCTCTACAGCTGCAGGAATAATCGCTCTGACAACAAAAGAATTCCGTTACCATTGTCTTTATACTGTTTTAAAAAATGTGCTTTCCAGAGCGATCTCTGTCTGTCTGTCTGTCTGTCTGTCTGTCTCTCTCTCTCTCTCTCTCTCTCTCTCTCTCTCTCTCTCTCTCTCTCTCTCTCTCTAAAACTTGTCATCGGTATAATCGAAGGTAATAGGCAGGTACTCTCTCTGTACCACTCTCTCTCTCTCTCTCTCCGAAAGAAGAAAAGAGAAAGTACCTGAGAGTGCTTGCGACGAGATATTGCCAAAAGATAGGCCTAACGCGTAGCACTCACCGCAGGAGAATTTAGAGTTAAGAATAAGACTTGTGTGACTTATACATTGTCGATTGTTATGCGCGAGATGGAGAGTGTGTGTTTGTGTACTGAAAGCAAGTAACCCACTAGCATGTAAATCAGAAAAGAAAAGACAACCTTGGCTAGGGAGGGGAACTTTACAGCCACTGTAGCGCTGGCTCACTGCGCCGTTACTAACCCTTCCGATCAGGGTGGTATTGGATATAGGAAGAGTTAGTATCAGCGGCTTATTAAACTACCACTACAGTGGTTGTCAAGCTCCTCGCAGCGTGCGCCTCTAAACACCGTATGTCTCTTATCGTCTTTCCCTTTCATACTGTACGCTTCTCACTATGGACGCCTTTCATAGTTCACATGTTTCTCATCGCGTAGCCTTTCACAATATACCCTTCCCATAGTGCACGGTTTTTGTCACAGTGCACGTCACATAATGCATGCCTCTAGTTGTGCACCCTTGTAATGTACTACTCTTGTAGCGCCAGCTACATACCCAAAACTAAGGCTATAGATACATTCAAAACACAGAGAAAAGCTTTAAAGATAGTAACTGATCATCAGTGAATATGTCTGATCAAAAAATGAAATCTTAACTTGCATGTACTATAACTTCACTTTAACTTTTCCAATTTCTAGCGCGTAATATAATGTCCTCACGGAGCAGGGATTAAAGTTTATCTACCCCATAGCAGTAACCACGGACTGCAATCGGATCACATAGCGTTTTACCATTCATCCTTTACTTTAAAATCTCTAAATTAGTAAATATATTTTTCTCTAAGATGCTCCTACATAACTACATATATGTCCTTGCCGGCTGACATGCCGGAAGTTGTGATGGATTGAGGAGGAGGATCCTGCTGTGGTGTCCTGTCCCCATTTATATTCATTAGAAACATAGGATACTATTACTTTCCTCTATAGCAGGCACTTGGTCATAGACCGTCAAGTCTTCTGTTAATTGGCTTTCGCTTGTGCTTCCACATATACTGGACACCCCTCTTCGTGTTTCCCATTCACAATGTGCGCTTCTCATAGTGCACCCTTGTCATTCGTGTGGGTCTCCTATCGTATGCTTATCATTCGCGTGGGTCTCTCAGCGTGCACGTTTCTCACTTCATTCCTCTCTCACAAAGCACGCCTCTCATAATGTATTTTTCTCACAGTTTATGCACCTGCACCGCTCGCAGCGGATGTTCTTCACAGTTCACACTTCTCATGTTCACGTTTCCGAGTCAGTTATTTTATGTCTCTTTTGGAGCATGTCTCTCATCACATCTGATTGTGCTTGACATTTATGATCCACGCTTCTCATGGTACACGTCTATTGTCCCTCATGAAATGTGCTTCTCATTATGCACACTCCTCATAGTAAATGCCCCTCATAATCCATACCTTCATAGGGCGTTTCTATCGTAATGCACATCTCCATTGAGCACTTCTGTCATAATCAACACTCCCCATTTTCCATACCTCAAGTAACGCGCTCCTCTGATAACACACGACTCCCATGAACCACACTTCTCTCATTACAATGTCTCACTGTACATTCCCTGTTGAGAATGCGCCTCTCAAAACGTACGCCGTTTATAAAACATTCTTTTTATAGTTCCAGCTTCTCAAAATTCACGCCTCTCACAGACTGTCTCTCATGGTGCAGGCATCTCATAAACCACGCCTCGCTCGGACTGTCTATGAAATGCCACTTGCGTCGCACATCAAACACTTCCCATATTGCAAGTTTCATAAAGTGCTTGCGGCTCATATTGCACGTTTCACACAATGCAGACCCGTCATGACATCGCTTCTCCTCTACTACGGCGCACGCCTCTGCAGTGGGCGACTCTATAAGCATACGTTTTCTACATCACGTGCTCCCACGACACTTTTGGAGCACATTTTCCATAGCGTCTCTGCCGTACTCGTCCACACGCCTCTCCTGTACATGCCTATCACAAACTGGGATAGCTACCACATCCCATCGCTATATAAGCCCTCACCTTAACCTACCACACGCCCGCCTAAGGAAAGATCCCTTTGTCTCTCTGGAAAGCATATCCTTCCGCATATATTCCTCCAAGTCTTCTTTTGGGGGTTATACTCTCTATCATCATCTCTAAGACGCTCTCTCATACTCATCCCCACGCGTTGCTACCGTGCTCATGCTCACGTCTTTCTGGTGCACACTCTCTCACCTCCCTCTGCCGTACACATCTCCACGCCTGTTTCATGCGAAACCACATGACCATTTACCGCACACGCCATCATTCCCTCTATCGCACTTGTCCTCAAAGACCAATGCTGCACACACTACCACGCCCATCTGCCTCACCTCCTTCACCGCACACGTTTCCCTACTGTGCACGTCTTCAAGACCCGTGTCTAGTGGACGCCCGGTAACACACACGAGACCTTCGTTTGGCTTGGCTAACTCCTGATCCCGTGCCTCATTGTGATGCAGGGTGGGGAATGGGATGCAGTAAATACTGAGAAATCGTCTGCGAATGAGTTAAGCGGGACGAAGCTGTTTAGTCAGGACACAGGCCGCGCCAAAACAAAGTGCGACGGCTCGCCCAACCCAGGGTTCACGTTACCAGACTGCAAGATCAAAGGTGACAGGGTTGTCCTTCAGACTGTTTGTAGAGTTTTGGAGCCACAGCAGCAATCGTTCGGTTCTCGGATACCAGTCACAGCCAAGAGACTATCCTCTGTGATGTGGATCCCTATCCATTCCCCAAGCCAACTATTAACTAGGCCTGGAAGCCGGTCGATCATACGACTCTCACAGTGCAGATACAGACGTTACAAGACTCGGCCGCCCAGGTTCTGGAGCTCATCTTGGCAGCCCGTCATGGTAACTGGCTGTTGCATGTGTCTTTGATCTCCCTAATGGCTTCACTATCTCCCTCTTGCTCCGGTCTTCCTCTTTCTCAAGCCCGTCTCTCCTTCTGAAGACTAATCTCTTTGTCGAGGACCAACACTGTGTCAGCCTTAATATCAGGCAAGGCTCTGCTCCTGCCTGCGCCTCCGCCTTATCCTCCAACTTCACTCACTGCCACAGGTTTCCTCCTTTATGAGCCTCATTACCTTTGTCGAACCTCCAGTTCTCTGGCAAGGTTGATTTTTTTTTTTCGCTTTTGCCTTCAGGGTTTACTTTTCACTCAATTTTCTCGTTCAGATATCAGCAAGCGGTTTGCCTGTCCCTTAGTAATCTTGATACGCTCTGTTCATATCAGTTGATTAATTTTTTCGTTTGTTTTTAATGGGACGGCCCGATTCATTTCATATCCTTTTTCGCCATGTTCATTAATCTTTCTGATTCACTTTTCTTTTCAGGCTCATTCCTTTCAGTTTTGCATCACTCAGACTCATCTTATCTCTTTTCAAGCCTTTATACTCTGATTATAATCTAAGGCAAAATAAAAGAAATCAAGCTGGACTTAAATGAAGTCTTGATTCAGACATCAAGTTTGGATTTACTGAAGACCAGATGTAAATACCCAAGAATAATACGAAGGGTCATGCGATTTTACAATCCTTCCAAGACCAAATAGCGACGCTAACCTTCACTTGGAAGCCGGCAACGACCACTGGAAGGGACTACAGGTCAGAAAGTATGGTGACGCTGTGTTTGTGATGGCTATATGTGTGTTACAGGATGTGAGTTTTACGCTTGTGTTGCTGCGTCTCTTAATTTTGTATATATGTGCTATGTCTTTACTCCTATATATGTACACACACACCCGCACACCCTATGTGTATGACTGTCTTTATGGATTGAGCTAAGGGCAATAAAGGGGAGGGTTTTCAGTGTCCTCAGTGTGAGGGTTGCATCCTGGGCATGATGCGTTTTGTAATATACTGAAACGGAGCTGTAATATTGGAGCGATGGGTCGTGTCCAGAATGAAGACGAGAAATGATAACTCGTACATGTCAAGGGAGTGTAGTTTCAAGTGGATGCACGTCTGGTCAGATTGTGTTTATTGCTAGGCTGGGAGGACGGTTGTTTCTCACTCGTCGGGTCATTTCGGTGTGTATATGTTTTGTCAGTGTTGTGTTTGCGGGAAAGTGAGGGGTATGTTCGTAAAGGTTATTTAAATGAGAGACAGGGGGTCAGTTTTCCAATTCCGCATACGGTATAGAGGTTGCTTGTGAACTTATGAAGTGGTTTAGATTAGATGGGTCTTGTGCTATTGCAAAGACATGAGCGCCGAGAATACTGAGATGAACCTGCATGGAAAGATTTTTGTTTCACACACTGTAGGTGCGGAAAGTCTGTGGTTGCCAGGCAGCCGGTGATTCTTTTAATTGCTTTGTTTTTCTTTGCGATTCGCAGGTTATTCATATTTGCCTCTGACGTGATTGGTGGGCGTTACCAGGAACTTCTAATTTCTCACCCAAAACGAGTTAAAGATTTCCCTGCTAATGGAAACAGCTCAACGTTGAAGTTACAGGAACTCCTTCAAAGAGAACAGGGGCCTTCGGGTTATATGATGATGATAATGATAATAATAATGATAACAATAATAATAATAATGATATTAATAATAATAATAATAATAATAATAATAATAATAATAATAATAATAATAATAATGATAATAATAATGATAATAACAATAATAATAATAATGATAATAATAATAATGATAATGATAATAATGATAATAATAATATTAATAATAATAATAATAATAATAATGATAATTTTTGTTGCCTAACTCTCCTTCATGACGTAGATATAACGAAAATGATAATGAGGTCACCGGTATGCAAAAATTTGCATGTCATGATATTTGCATCTGCTTAATATGTTTATGTTATAGATTTATACTTGCCATCATTCAGCTCTCATGAGTTATTGCATTCGCTGTGAAATAAGTTTTTACCTAATTCATCTGCAATTTCAGCCCAAAGTCTCATCAGTTATTCACCTGCTCCGGGTTAAACTATGGTGTCAATTATGTGTTTACTACCATATACTCGTCCTCAGTTATCGTGCTGATAAAAATATATCCAGAGACAGACAGACATACACACACAAAGGCTGACGTTCGGGTATCGACATAATGTCCTGCACACACAGCGTGCAGTGGCCTGAAATTTATATAATGATGTGGACTTTGTGCATCTGTCCGTGAATGAAGTTACATCGCTAGAAAAAATGTCATAAACCCTAAGCTGGGCCAGTGGGGTGTAGTGATGATGCACCTCAGCACAGCAGCGTTGGTTAGAGGCAAATGGCGGCGAGGGTGGGAGTAGTGGAGGTAAACGGTGTAGTGAAGATGGCCTTTGACCTGGTCCCGAAAATGATCTAAGGCGCCGTCCGAAGGAGATAATAATGATAATGATTATTGTAGTAATAATAATGATAATTGTAATGATAATGCAGTTTTCTTCACGAAAGATTTTTATATCATATTAAATGAAAATGTTTTACTGGTCTTCCCCCCACCCCCCACCCTCCCACCCCCCCACCGTTGTGACGCTATGGAACCTGGACGCGTGACGGAACATGAGCAGGTCTGTGTGGATGAGGTGTGACCTGGCTGCTGCAGTCACCAGGTCAGACGCGAGGTAGGGAAGATGCCGGCTAGGCGCCTAACTTCACTCTTTCCTTCCCCAGTACCTGTCAACTGGCCTTGAGGCGGACCCACTCTAACGGTGTCGGCCAAACGACGACTTAGACGCACACACACACATACTAGGCGAGGAATACATACGTGTGTGTCTTCGGCAGGAGTGTAGAAGGGAGGCGGTGCGGTGTGCCGGCCCAGGGTAGCGTGCACACACACACACCGGGCGACCACTTCCTTGTACGTGCGTGATACACAACTTGGTCATGCCACGGCGGTGCACATGTGGCAATGTCGTGGGTCGGGTTCGTTGTGTTCGTGTAGTGTGCACTGTTCGTATGATGTACATATACCGTATGATGTACGTGGTTCTTATCGTGTGCATTGTTCGTACGTTGTGCATTGTTCGCAGGGTGTACATTGTTTGCGTGGTGTACATTGCTTGTTATTATAGCGATCATGTGCGGTACGTAGTCCCTAAGGATGCATAGCGTTATTGTGGTGTACAGTAGTAGTACGGTGTACGTAACCCTTGGTGTACAGTTTAGGTACGACGTACAGTGAGGACGCGTCACCTGCTGTGTACCCTAGCCAGGTGACCAGCACCCTCTGCCCCCCTCCTCTCCCCGCCCTCCCCCTGGCCCTACCAAACCGTCCACGCCCATCGTCTCCCACCTCACTCACAGTAGCCCTCTCACCCTCCTCACGTCACCTACCTCACTCACCATCTCTGCCAAACCTCACTGACGCCTCCCCCTCCTCACTTGGGAACCATCCTGATCCTGTGTCACCTGCTCACTGCAGTCTCACCAGTAGTCCCTGACTCCTTCTGCTGACCCGTCACCAGTGCCAGTTCCCAGGTAGTGGCTGGATGTTGAATGTGAAGGTTCAGGTACAAAGGAAAGTGAGAGGTGGAGAAGGACAAGTTGGACGTTGAAGGTGGAAGGGAAAGTGAGACGTGGAGGACAAAGTGTGTACATAACGACATCCTGGGTGACACCAATACAGTGTGTCACTTTCCACAATTGGCGACTCGTGTCGTGCCGCAACACCGGAAGAGCTGCTGTCAACTCCTGCCACTGTACTCGTCAGATCCACAAGACACTGTGCCATAAGGCCACAAACATAGCGGGTCACTCGAAGCTGTGTATACTGTGACTGGATCATTTGTGTGACGTGGTCACAACCTGTGGTGACGAGGACATGCACCGTCTGCTCCCTCCAGGAATGTTGCTACTGCCTGTACGTCCCTCCCCCTGTAAGTGTCACCGCCTGTACCTTCCTCCACCCCTGCCTGTGTCAGTGTCTGTGCCGGTGCCAGTCTCACTGCAAGAGCCGCTGGGTCTGTCTGTCACTGTGGGCGCTGCACCACCATTACCGCTGCTGTTGACATTGGTCTTCACGTTTTTGTTGACACTGATGATGTTTGTGTTTGTGGAGGGAGAAGGTTCAGGTGTGGAGGCCGGCACACCACTCCCCCAGTAACACCTCAACAACAGTGGAGGCGCTGGCAGCAGAACACCCCAGCAACAGTAGAGGCAACAGGTTTTTCCCTCCAACAGTAACCAGTGTGGGCAGGTTGTTGTTTTTTTTTTGCATATTTTGAGGCTGTCTTCCTGGCGTATGGCTGGGGTTCGCTCACCTCGTGGGGTTGAGTCAGCGCCCCTGGATTCTGCTTTTGCATACTTAATGATGCCTGGAGAGAAGCAGACACTATAACGACCCTCCCTTAAGTAGCCAACGGCCACTCAGTAATCATTTGAAGCACTGGCTTCACGATCTTTAGCTAATGGGCAGTAGTATGTGAGATGGTATGGCAGTATGGGTATTAGTGCGTGAGGCAAGTTACAGAGGTAGGATGAGGATTCCGTGGCTTCCGTATACTGTCATCAGTGGCGGGCAGTACACAACAGATCAGACTCGTACGGAAGGACTGATACGGATGACCCACCAAGATCTTCAACACATTTCGTTCCCTCTTGTGTTTTTTCAACCCGTCACTCGATTTAGAAGGAAACTTGGCCTCACTTTCCTTCCACGATTGATGGTTTGCTTCAAAGAACCGTTCATATTTGGGGAAAAGTACCGTTTGAGCCACTAGTGTACCGTGTACCCTGCGGTACTAAGTGCTGTTACAGAAACAGAATGTTGGGGAGCTGGTCGAGCATTCATCTCTCGGTAGGCTGGAGTCTCCCTGCTGGGGTAAAGTTATATGCACCGCCCCCTCCCCCCAGTGTGTTGCATGACTCCCGACCAAGGTAAATGGAGCCAAGATAATGTAATTTGTTTGGTTAACGACCACCACGTGCTCCGTCCCAGGCCCCCAGCCTCTCCTGACCCCACCCCCCACCCCCCCTGTCACCTGACGCCTACTACCCCTGCTGTGTCCTGACCTGCTGCTGACTCATCACACCCCCGTCACGCCTGACCTGCAGCATGCTGACCCTCCGCACCCGTCACAGACAACCGCTGACCCAGTCCACAGTTACCGGCACACATGCCAATCAGGTTGTCAGGATACCATCCAGGTCGCCAGCATACCACACAGGCAGGTCGTTGTAACTCGGACCTTCAGCCTTATCACAAGGAGCAAGTGTTTCCTGACGACTGTCTTTTCAAATGTTGGCTGAGACGGCATAGCTAACTGAAGGCTTTAATCAAAGCCATTTTCATTAACGCCCTGCATATATATATATACTCTAGCTTAAGCCAGGTACCCATTTTATCGACCAGCCCCTGGGGAAGGATGAACAGCTGGGTCAACTGTGGACCGGCTACCGCAACAAGGATTCGAATGTGTTCGCTGGAATCTATGTTTCTTTATTTAAAGAAGGACAAATCCATCGCAGGATTAATGGTGTAATGTGTCACATATGTAGTGAGGATGTGGGTGGTGGCCAGGGGCATGCAGCACAAACGTCGAGGAGGAAGGCTCAGAACAGGGGCTGGCACGGCCCGGCCCGGCCCAACCCGGCCCGCCGCTGGTCCAGACAGGAGGAGCGCATCGTCATAACAAACACCCGGTGGCGTCTTCTACACGCCCTACGTGGTTAGCGACACCGCAGCGACCAGACCTCCGTCAGCAGTTCCGGTCAGAGTCCCAGTCGGTTCCTCTGATGAGGACCCGCTGGCCGCTCCCCCACCCGCAGTGCTGGGTGAAGCGGGCCAGCGGGGGGTTAGCACTAGTTGTACGGGGTGTACACTGCATCCATCGTCTGGTGTAATGAGGCAGGTTGCAGACACACACATATACCTGGGGAAGGTTCCTATTAAGGTGCAGACAATAGCAACTGTTTCCTAACATTCAGGCAATGCACGTTCATATTACACTAGCACTATACTTGTAGTATGACACTTACATTCTACTTGTACTTTAATGAAATTACTTTTATTTGGACTTACATAAGTAGACTGTTCTCTCACAACAGCGTAGATTAAAACTGATTCATATTTCTCCAGCTGCCTGGCATCAGCGTTGCCATTCTCATTCCTTCACTGTTACTGAGCGAGGGATAATTGCTCGTGCCTCGGGTGGTGGTCCGCGCATGCGCCCTCCTTCCTCGACCAGTCCGTCCGCTAGGGTGGTGGCCTGCGGCCCTCTGGCCTGGCCCGTGGCTCCGGTAGATAAGGCCGGTTCCAGGTTGCATCTCGCAAGTTTTTCCTCCGTGTCGCCCGAGGCGTCTGCTTAGCAGGCACAAGGCGCTGCCGGCAGCCTGGAGAAGGTAGCTCTAGGGTCCTCCACCTGGGGCTGCACAACCAGTATACCTGCTGCACGGCCAGGTATAGCATGATGTGATATACCTGCTGCTGCTGAGGTCGATAGATGGGTACCTGGATTGAGCTGGGGTGTGTACCTATGTGTTAATGAATTCATAAGCTTAAGACGTGGTATGACGACGGGGTTAAGAGACGGGGCAGTACGAGTATAACACTCTCGTCCCCAAACACACTAACAGTTATTACGTGCTTGAACGTTCATGCGTGATGTTGTTTGCAAAGCCACCTGCTTACGCTTGATATATTTTCACTTTCAAGATGCTGAGCCAGGATTCACATGATGACCTTTGACCTATGTCTCGTCTCTTCATGCCGGCCTTTCCTCTACAGCCCTCACTTGCTTCTGGCAACACACATTTGCAGCTGGCAACACACACTTGATGGTGGCAACACACTACTGGTGCCAGGGGACAAGTCTGGAGTCAGTCACACCACACGGATGGTGGTGGCAAGGGACGAGTGTTGCTGGTGGCAGGACTTATGTGTTGCTGCATCACTGGTGACAACACATCTTGCAACACAATATGTTACTGATGGCAGTACGCTGCTGGTGTTGGGCCCTTGGGTGGCTGTGTTGGAAGGGAGGTCACACAGGCAGGCGTGGGGGAAGTAGGTCAACTATGAGAGTTGTTTAGCCACAGACCACAGCACGATGCTGCAGCCCTTCAGCACGAAGGCTCGATCCTTGGGTATGAAGGTGGTCTGACCTTTGACCTGACCTTTAATCAAAGGGCCAGGTGGTGAGTGTTTGACCACTGCCAGTGTTACTCGCCGTTACCTAAGGTTACAGTTATTCAGCCTCACCCACCCCTGCTGACCCAGTGACTCACCTGCTGGTATTGACTCCTGAGCCAGCTGCGCCCACAGCTGGCTCTATCCCCCCCTCCCCTCCTCTCCCCTCAGCTGGTACACCCTCCACCACTCTGGGGTCTTAGCCCCTCCCTCCCTCTCTCTCTCCCTCCCTCCCTTCCTCTCTCTCCTGGTGCCTGGAATAACATGGCCTTCACGTGGATAATCTCTACAGTGGGAGGAGGGAGTTGGGGTGGAAAGTGCTGTTATGGGGAGTGTTGGAGATGGTATGGTAGAGGGAAGTGTTGGAGATGGAAGTAAGGGTATGGTGGAGGGGATTGAAAGATGAGGGAGAAAGAATGGTGGGAGAACATGTTGAGAGAGAATGAAGACGAAAGTGAGGGGGAGGAGGGGCGCTGGGGGGTGGAGGGGTGACAGATGGTGCTGGGATCTGGACAGTTACCGGGGGAGGATACATACTGGGGGAGAGGGGTGACGAGGATCAATATCTGGGGAGGTGTACTCCAGTTATGGACGGTGATGGGTGGCCTCGGGTGGCTGGCCTGGGGGGGTGGGGCTAGTCTGGTGGTCCTATCCCCTGGGATGGAGGGGGGTGGGGATAGACGGCTATGACGGCAGGGTCCTGCTTTGTGGTGGGGAGATAGGGGGTGGTTAGTGTGGGGTGGAGGTTCAGTAACCCCCTGGTCATGAACCCTGATTGCTTCGACCTAAGTTGTTAAAGGAAAGGAGACTATGAAGACCTGTGTGGGGAGGTTAGGGTTGGCTGCATGACAGTCCCGTGCATGCAGATCACCGCCGCCCATCTCCAGGTTGGTATGAACCACTCCAGGCCAGGCCGGCCTGAGGGAAACGGGTTTTTGTGTGGAGCGCGTACGATGCGGATCCTGGTTCGAACCAGTTTGTTTCAGCGTGCGCGCTGCGCTGCCCGACGCACCACACCTGTGTGATCCATCCCGCGCTGCATTACACGCGGAGGCATCTTACGTGTGCATGACGAGCAGTAAGCAGAAAGGTGTTGTCTTGCTTCCTGGTCTGTGTGTGTGTGTTTAACCATACTTCACATGCATGTCGGCCTCACAGCTCATAATGCGGGATGGATTTCTTGCTTGGGGCTGGGCAGGATGTAGAGTGTCCCCCTCCCTCGGTTAATTAAGTGGCAATAAACTTCATGAAGGGGAGACGGGACCGAATATGGCGTCCTGCCTAGCGGGAGAACAATTACCGCTGTGCTGGTTAGCCGTAATTACCTCGTCTGTGGTCGTGTTTTCCCTGCCTCCTCTCTCTCTCTCTCTCTCTCTCTCTCTCTCTCTCTCTCTCTCTCT
>JAUUDW010532159.1:0-12143 GCA_032361385.1 Panulirus guttatus | reverse complement strand
AAGAGTTGTCATCAAGAGTGAGTGTGAATGTGGTTCCAGATGAAGGTGAGTCTGCAGAGGGAGTTTGTGATATTAAAATGGCAGCTTAACCCATTTTTGAATGGGATGGTATGGAAGGTGAATGCAAGAGTCTCGAAGTGGGGGAACCTTTTATGCGATTCAGTTACTGTTTGCTGACGACATGATTCTAGTGGCAGATTTGAGTGAGAAACTGTAGTAAGTGGTTTTACGTCAGATAGTTGGAGCGTGAATGTATGTGTGTGTGTGAGAAATAAAGGATAAGTTTATGATAGCTATGATTAGCACATTTTATTGCCTGTGCAATCTCAACAACCATTAAGAAAAAATCTAAACAGTGAAAATTAAATAAAAATTATTGGTGGTGTCCTTACCTGTAAGGCCAACCTTCTTCTTGCACATCTGGCACTTGTTCTTCTTCTTCTTAGCTCCATCTTTGTCTGGGCTACCTGCATCAAGGTCTGCTTCCACACTGTCTGTGGCAGATGCTCCTGAATCCTCAGTCGTTTCACACTTTTCCGAAGACCCAGGGACACCTGCCACCTATAAAACAAAGTAATGATAATCATCAAAGAAACAGAAATTACCACGGAGAACTACAGAACAGGTGATACAGCTGTTTCCAGTGTCTCAGTTGGTGTTATAAGAATGTGGGTGAACTTACTGAAGTAGTATACTACAATTTGCAACAATAATGTAATAGGTGGTGCTGCTGCAAGCTGTATCTACGTATCTATTAAGAGCGAATTAATCTCCATGATACAAAGATGTACGAGCATCTAACAAGCCTTCATCTACAGGCATTTGGCTCTACCAAAAGCTGATCCTATTATCCCCATAACAAAGAGCATGCATCTGGTACCACTTTAACCACAGCCAGACAAATTGAGACAGTGTATGGCATATTCAGATGGAGACTAAGGTAGATGGATATCCTTTCAGTATTTCAATACAATGCCAAATGGATGAATGTTGCCATTTCAGTTTCTGTATTATGCCATACAGGTAGATACACATCCTCCCAGTACTTCAAGAGTTCAAGTTGACTGAATATTGCCTATTTATCACTAACAATAAGCCAAAATATTAAAAAAGGGGCACAGGGCATGCATGCAGCCAAGTGGATACCTGAATTTATTAAATTCAGAGGAATCATGCAACTATCCAATGTACATTTTAGATAACCAAATATAAACTACCAGTCTCTGCTGAGCTAAGGCTGCAGACTATACACACCAAAAGCAGTGCATAACTCCTCCCCAAACCCACATCAAGTGTAATGTCACACCATCCATTTAACAAAGGGATGGCTCAAGTACCAGTCGTGAATTTCATTATATCATCAAATGTCTATTTCCAGCACTGTTGGTCCATAGCTAGATGGATAGACATTTGGCAAACATCAGGACAAGCAACTTGGTTTCAAGTCACCCTGAATTTCAACATTCAATATGGTTCAACATGAACAAAAGTATGACATGCATCATGCTAAAACTGGTCTACACAAAAAGAAAACTATGCCATTTGACCATTTTGATATATTTTCCATTTCTAAAAAAAAAAATCCATCCATCCAGCATACTGTCCAAACGTGATGCCTAATATTAGTATCTATCAAGCTCCTAATAATTTAGGCCACATATAGCTGTACACTTGGACATACATAGGACCAATTACAATTATAATCCCCTGCACACACACCTGGCAGAGATAACCATGACATACAACTATATTATCTAACTACCTATTGACTTGAGTATCCACTGTAGACAGATACTCATACCTTAGCCTCTTATCTGATTATTGTTGCTAAACAAAATTAGGCCATGCTGCAGCACCACCATTTGTAAAATATCAGGGTTACCCTAGAAGTCTTTACACTATGTATGTAATTAACAATTAAGATTATTATAAAGTGAGATATGAACAGCTGTACCAACCATGTTCAAATGTACGCTATTCACTTACTCCAAAAATGAGAACGAAATTAATGCGTTATATTTAATACATTTTATAAGTTAAAGACTACACTATTTATGAAAAACTTAAGAACTTTCTCATATAAGCAGTTCAAAAAATTAAAGGAAAAATATGACAGTGATCTAGTCTATTCTGGTTAGTGTTAGACCAATCAATAACTGGCAGAGGGACTTATAAAATAAAGTATATTAAAGTAAAATAGGCAATTAAATAAAGATTGATTTTGAAATCTACCAGAAAGGGTAATTTCCAGTGACAAAACAATCAATAGCAAAGTTTAACACATGAATGAAATGGACTAGAAATATCACCTATAACCATTCTTTTCTTCACATTCTCTGGTGCTAGGAGTACAATATGAACAGCAAGAAAATTTCTTGTGATGCATTTTATCTTTAATCTTATTTGAACGAATAACTCATCATGTGAGCAAAAAATGAAGACCAAAATTAGATTTTAGTGTAGGGATGACTACCAACCAACCTGTGTGAGTGTGGGCACAGTAGGCTGGCCAGTGGTTGTGGCGACAGTTGCTGCTTGGTGGAGGGTGGATGTGGGGGGTGCTGGAGAGGCTGAGGTGGGGGCTACGGAAGCTGTGGGCGAGGTCACTGTGGAAGGAGGCTGTTGTTTCTTTTTAAGGGCATCCTTATAACACTTTGAGCAGAGCCCATCTGTGTTAGGGGAGCCAAAAAAACCACATCCCATGCGACAAAGGATGGGCCCAGCCTCAAGCTGATTACTCTCGCGCTCCATCCTCCGGTCAATCTGAAGGGTGATACCTTGTTTATCTCAACTATTCCATGATAAAACTCTGGAATCACTTTCTTTTTTATACAATATTTAACTAACATTTACAAAGAACTTTCTTCCATCATATTTTAAATTTGCTCATTTCTTTTTTTTTTATATTCATTGCAATCATCTCATTATTCACTTCAAGTTAATCGAACTGCAAATTAATAAAATCCTGGTCTCAAATAGGGCATACTAACGCAACCACAAGCCCTTTTTTCTGTATAATTCACTTGGAATGATGTCTTTATATATGTATTTTCACCTTAAATATCTAGGTATTTGAACACAAGCCAAACAACAGTTTCAGTCCAAAGTTGAGCTACAAAACCAGTTATGTAAAAACAAGGATTCTTCGATTAAGACCTGGAACCAAGAACAGTCTAAAAATACCGAGAGGTCACTAGGGCCTTGCCCCCTTCTGAACACCTCTGTCCAGCCCAATATGAAACACAACTACTGGCATTCCACACGTGTGAAAGTATTAATGTGCATTTGTCAAATGATGAAGAAATATATCTTTGTTCATCTACTTTGTCTAAAAAACAAAATTCTTGCATTGAACATCTACAATGTTCCAGTAAACAAGAAAAATACGTATCTTTCAGATGTTCATCAGTTTTCCCAGAAACCGTGCAAGTGCAATCTTAACACTTTCATAAATTTACCTATAAACTGTGCATCTACATCTTTTTAAACTAGAGTCAGTTTTTTAGCTTTCATATGTGAGCAAAATAAGTTACCCAAAATTAGGAATATAATAAGCCCTTCTAGGCAAAGCCTTCTTTTTGATCCACTTACAGTATTATGTAATTTTTTTTTTTTTACAATATCTTACTGTTGGACCACACTATGTATTAGTCAAGTTATTAGGTATCTAGGTTATTTGCTCATACAAAATTAGAAAAGAAAAAATGTCTAGGAAAACTAAGCATTTCTTACTGCAGATTAAACCAAGCACTTTCTTTTTTTCCAGTTTTAAATAATTACAACTGCTGATCAAACTACAAACCAAAATGCTGTTATGGAAATAAAGAGAACATAAGCTGCTGCATAAAAAGAAAGCTTTGACATTTGAAGGTTCTTCATAAGATAGTGAAGCCTTTAACAGGATTCGTAAGGGAAAATATAAAATATTGGTTGCATCACATCTGTTAGCCAACCTGCTCCATCATAAGTAGTGACAGATACATACTATAATGTTGAATAAAACATTTTGAAATGTATACAATACCTGAAGGAGTGACCATAGAAATATGGTGAGAAAAGTGAAATTTGTGATGCTAACCTATATCTTATTCCGATATACCATTTCCTCGAAGACAAAAGACTGGTTCATACCGAATCTATACTAATCATCATAAGGCTCATGCACTCCTGCTTTTTCTACCTCCTCAAAACACATTATCCCTCCATCCTTTCAAATCATTCTTGGTCTCTTCTGTGCCAACTCATTCTTAAAACAGATTTCAGTTTACCTTTACAGTGACTGTATGCAAAGTTCTTTACATTATCAAATTTTCAATAACCTCTTAAAAAAAAGAAAAATTCATTACCATTTACCATCATGTTTTTATGCATTAACAATGACAAGCAGGAGCACTCCTTCAAGCAACCCTTAACAAACCTACAAACTCAAGTTATATATTCATTACAATGAGATACCGAGTGCTCCTCAATCTACAAATGCATTTGTCTACTCCTTGTTGGAGGAAGTACCTATCTCTGTCAGTAAATTCATTAACATTTTTTGAACTTCTTAATATAAAAATTTTTTAGTGTTTATTCCATTTAGAGCAGTTTAAAGTTTCCCATAAATGGATATAGGAGTGAAGTTCATGAAATACTGGCCATCTTATATTTGTGTTGATATCAAAGTTAAATTGGCATACCCTTTCAAAAAAATTTGAAAAAGATGTCTTTACTGATATGCATCAAATTTCATATATGAAAATAATAGTGAAAATAATGAAACCCTATCACAATAAAAACTAATCCAGTATGACATGAAAACCATCCTAGTAATATATAATACAAATTTTTGTATGTCAATTTTTTTTTTATATCCCTGAGTGCAGTTAATTGCAATTCTAAATATAACTAAATTCAATCCTAAATCAAAATACAAGATTTTCATACACATTTTCGTATATCTTGACAATGCATAACAGGAAGCCGTATTTTAAGTTTACATCAATTTCAAAGGAAAAAGGAATTATGAGGTTTAAGGGCATCACCTCAATCATTAAGAATATCTCGGATTTCATTTTGCAATGATATTCTTTTATAAAGATAATACAACAAAACGGAAATTACTTCTATATTATCTTTTATACTCGATAATACGATAATTGTGGATGGGTTATGAAGAATTAGGATCGTGTGGGTTAATTACATTAATGAAATAGTAAGTGAAATCACTCTAGAAATCAACAAAACATATGAAAACATTCAACGATTTTCCTGCAGCAGCCCATATTTACTTCATGTCAGACATTATTTAAAAAAAAAAATACATTTATGGTCATGTTTACATCCACTTTTTGGGCTCTATATGTTTGTGTACACAAATGAGTTCCAGCGCATGAACCAGTTTCTGCAAACATTATTCATCATGTGGCACTATGCAACATATGCCATTAATGTTGGTAAATTCTGCTTATAATAATGAAAACTAAATAAATCAAAGTAGCTCCGTATGCCAAGTGGGATATTCACAAGTTCTATTGATTATACGACGTTTCATATATTTCTGTGTTAATTAAACCCAAGTTATCTCCAATCTTCTAATTCATGGCCTCACTCTAAAAACATTATATCAAGGGAGAAAGCAAAATGTATCCCTTAGTGACTGAGGTGGTCCCCTTTTCTTACATATTTACAATTACAAAGAGCATTTTATGATGGAGGAACATCATAAATTTCCAATTTCTGCATTTCATGCAAAATGATCGCCTGGTCACATCTGTCAAAGGCTTTCTGTGTATACTAAATCAACAGGTCATTAGTTTTTAACTTTGTATATGCTTCATCCTTCATGAAGTTGGGGGCTATATTTTTAGCAGACAAAATCATGAAGACAGTGACAAAATTGGCAATGTGTAACATCAGGGAGACGATGTTTAGAGATAATTTCCCTTTAATAAGATATTTGGCTCTACATGCATGCACACACATCCAAAAGATGGGGCCCCACAACAGAATTCTCCCAAACACTGTATACATTAGAAATAAAATACACACACACACACAAAAGAGAAGGAATAAAGCGACTCCTTTATAAGGATAGAAAATCAATTTAGCTGGAGGGAACAAATGATGCATGTAAGAGAAGCCTTCTGAAAATTAACCAAGATCAGTAGTGTGCTGCAAGGCGAATTGTGAGAACAGTCTGCTGGCAAATATAAATAATTTCAGTGTATAAATGATTTCAGGATATGTCTGGTAAGCTATTCACATGATTAAGTTAAAGTGGATTATGCCTCTCAAGTCTGTTCACCACACCTAGAGAAGCACAATGATCGAAGGTCTAGAAAGAGGCAACTTTGAAGGTGCCCATATTAAGAATGATATGCGAAATGAGAGGCTGATGGGATTAAAATCTGTCAACCATGGAGAATAGAAAAATGGGTGACCTGATTACACCATTCAAGTTTCTGAATTAGTTGGACAAAATCAAGTGAAAAAATTTTCGTAAAGTTATTCAATACTCAAGTAACCAGATACCAAGACAAGACTGAAGGCAGCAAGAAACTTATTACGGAAATGGTACTTTTTTAGTGTAAGAGTGGTGGATGGTTGGCACAAAGTAAATAATGAAAAATAAGCAAGTTCAAGAGATGGCCCCTTGGGTGTGGAAACCTTTCCTCATACTGTATCAAGAGGTAATTACAAAGGAAATTACTCATACTGTATCAAGAGGTAATTACAAAGGAAATTACTAACACACACTGCTATATTTATATATACAAAGCTATGAGGCACCAACAAGGAGTAATACTACCTGGAATGCAAAATGATATTTTCAAACAGTGATCACTAAACATACACACACAAACTGCAAGACAGAGCGCAGAAAATGTAAAAGATCATCTACATGATGGCTCTCTCACCAGCTATCAAGAGGCACTAAAAATGCTAACCTTCATGACTCACTAACAATGACAACTTTACCCAACAGTTTATGAAGCAGCTGCAACAACTTTGTTTACGCCACCAACTCCTGCCACTGGAGGCCCCTTAAAACACTGTATCACAATAATGAACCTGAATGAGACTGTCCAACTCAAGCCCCATTTATAAAAATCTACAAATTTTCAATATTTTGTTGATTCACTCCACTTGATTACCTTCACCCTTTGTTTTTTTGTAAAGAATATATCTACTCTCTTTCTACCCCCTTCCCTGCCTTGTATGGCAAAATCCACACACCTCTACAGCCACATATATCTTAATTCTTTGGCTTCAGGTATTTCATTAAGACATTATCACAGTTTCCATAATTACACACATTAAAAATGCCAGCAATTAACAATACATTGCAATTATTTGAAGTGATTAACATCCCCTGCCTATATTAGACACTATTACATCAGTTTTAAATATTTGTGGGGTAAATGGCTAAATGAGTGGACAGTAACTTTTCAAAGCAGAAGCATGGGTTAATAAAAGAAAAAAATTAAGGGATGCTTTCCCAGTAACTAAAGGTCAGTGGAAAAATGCACAAAGGCTTTTAAGATACAGTACATTAAAAGTAACAGCGAGATGGGTTTTTTAGTTAATTTGAGAATTTCCTGCATCATGTACAATGTAGAGTTATGCATCAAAAGGGCTCTTACAATACTCTAAGGGTACAGCATCTCAGAAGCCAAATTTCACGGGCAATCCTCAAACTCTACATTACTCTTCAACAATCATTTTTATAAGTTTTCTGTCTTCAATGCTTCTCCTTCCTTACATCTATGTTATCTTTTCACACTTCCATTCTTCTTGTTCATTTCCTCATGATCATACATGCTGAAGCAATCCTAAATTTTTCATTAATTAGCATAAGCAAGAAGCATGTTCCTAATACACAGCCAAACCAGCATGGAATTTCTACAAGAATATTTTCAGCAATGCTGTTGGGCCTTTGATGCCTGAAGGTATACAGATGGTCAGCATTCATAAGGCTGTTGGCAGATTATGCATGCAACTTCCTATGTAAATGATACAGATAGACATATGCTTCTTAGAAAATCCGAGGAAAAAGAACATGCAGTGAAAAGAAAAAAATACAAATCCTGAGACTGAGAGGCTTATTCCAATGCTTTCCAAATGAGTTAAAGTTGTTTAGGATTCAATGACTGAGCAAGTATGGCCAATGCTTCACCTGAGCAGTGACCATCAAATCAAGGGCGAAAGTGCAATGGCTAACTGATTATCATGGGCATTTCTAAGCTCATTCCTTAGTTCCCATCATTGAAGAACACATAGAAATTAGTAATACTTTTTTTAGTAGTCTGTTCTTAAAAGGATGATTGGCATTATTGCTTCTGTGATAGTTAAGCAAATTGTAAATTTGTCAATGGCTTTTAACCAGGATTCTGCCTAGTCTCAGCAAAGCAGCATCCTTTACAAAGAAACATTTAGATGTAGCAGTTACTTGTGCACTATATAAACTCAAGGTACAAGGTTAAGAAATCAAGTGCCATGACCATTTACAAAAGCCAAGCAGCAGCAGACAAAACTTTGGCATTATATATTCTTTACTTAGAAATATATCTCAAATCTGAAAGTGGCCTATCATTATGGATATCCATGCACCATTTGGCCCACTGATTCTGATTTGGTGTACTCATATAATTTTCACGTTACCAGGAACCATATTTCCATTTTAGCATTAAAAGGTAATCCATAACTCAGGGTGGCATATAAATAACCAAAACATATGTAAAAGGTTCTTTACGAAAAATCCTGTAATGAAGGTGGCCTTGAGAGAGAGAAGTGCTATTCATTTCTGGGAAATGACAAAAATAGAGAAATTGGCCAAAAAAATGACATGGTTCATAAAGCTTAAAACAATATATCTAAATCTGGAGAGTACTGGTCTATCTTGTCTATCTATCCTTATCTCTGATGCCCATTCCCTTCAGGAACTCCTCCAAGGGGGTGGCCACTGCAAAAGAGTCTCCATAACTGGTAAGCTTCAGTGCTGCTGGTGATTAGGATCCATACTAATTCTTACTTCAATTTGGCCATGATTAAATTAAAGAATGTTTGAGATAAGAAGTTACAGATCAGGTCTACATTATTTCTGAAAAGCAGAACTAGCCAGATAATTCTTTTGGTTGGTTCCATTGTTTGTTGACCGAAGGAGAACTTGTCATACACTCCAAATAGTTCTCTTTTATGCAGCTCTTCATCTAAGCTGCTTCTGGTTGCATTTTTCAGCTACAGCATTGTTTCCTATCTATTTTCATCTTATGTGTGCTGGGCTGAAGTCACCTATGAAGATTATATTTGGCAATGAGTTTCCAATGAGATCAAGACCCAGTTCTGCCCATACCTCATCGATAATTCCTCACAACTTTCCTGTCTCCTTTGACGGATCTGCAGTTCCACCTCTTGACTCAGTGAACAACTTGGTATTATCATAAAATCCGCACTATCTGGAAACAACACAATAAGGAAATAGCTAAGCCTGCTTCTAAGAAACTGGGAGTCCTGTTTAGATATCGAAACTTCTTTTCTCCCGAACAGTTGCTCCATTTATACAAAAGATTGATCCATCCTTGTAAGGAGTAATGCTCTTACACCTGGGGTGGTTCTAGCTCTGTATCTTTACCTGGGAAAGTTGCATTGAAAGCGGTATGACTTATCACCTCTCCCAGTTCCCATTATACAAAAAATGATCTGTCCTTGTAAGGAGTAATGCTCTCACACCTGGGGTGGTTCTAGCTCAGTATCTTTACCTGACAGAGTCGAGCTGAAGGCGGTCCAACTTATCAGTCCTCCCAGGCTAACTTCAAAACTTGACCAACTAGCACTCTGCCGCATTGTTGGTTCACATGCCCTCATACAGGCATTACTTTGGTTGTGGCTATCAAGAACTGGCTGCTCGTGTGCCCCCACCATTAGGCAGTCCATGCAATACTTGGTAATCTGCTGTGTTACTGTGTGGCCATCGGCAACTCAAGAGTGGGCTGTTTTGATAACTTTCTTTCCCTGCACCTTGAAGCTTTGGAACTCTCTACCTTCTCATGTCTTTCCCAGTAATTATGACCTGGCGCATTTCAAAAGACAGGTCTTTCACTTCCTCCAAAATTCGTAAATTATTTCCCTTGTCTTTCTTTTTTGCCTTTAATTAACCTCGCTATATTTCATTTAAGGCCCGGCCTTGATGTGGACTTTTGTCCGTGACTGGAGCCTCCAACTTAAAAAAGTCATAATACATCCATCTACCTACTCCATACAAGGACGGATCAATCCTTTGTATAAACGGAGCAACTGTTTGGAAGAAAAGTATTGTGACGTGGATAGTTATATTGTGACGTGGATGGTTGTCTTGTGACATGGTGTGTTATACTCTGACATGGATGGTTGTATTATAACGTGGTTAGTTATATTGTGACGTGGATGGTTGTATTGTAAAGCAGATGGCTGTATTGTTATGTGGTTGGTTATATTGTGACGTGGTTGGTTCTATTGTGAAGTGGATGGTTATATTTTAACGTGATGGTTTTATAGTGACGTAGATGTTTGTATTGTGACATGGGTTGTTATATTGTGACCTGTAAATTAAAGTGTAGTTTAGATGGTTGTAATGTGACGTTTTATTCTGACGTGGATTGCTTTACTGTAACTTGGATGGCGTTACTATCACGTGAACTCTCTTATTGTTACATGTATTGTAAAGTATGATGAAGGTATTTATGCTCTGACGTGCATGATTATGTCGTGGCGTGGGTTGTAATGTGACGTGGATGGTTATGCTGTGATTAGGCATAATGCTTGTGGTGTGACGTTAATCTTTATTTCGCACATTAGATTGGTGTGTTGCTGCATGTCTGGTTCACCTGTGACGTGATTGGTTGGTATGTGATGGATTAGTGTTGGGGATTGTTAGGTCTGCTTTCCACCTTCAACTTTACGGGAAGGATAGATAACGGGAGACGTGGGGAAGGTGACGTGGAAGACGTGCAGTCGTAACAGAGGAAAGTTATCAACAAAGCGTTGTGGAGGGCACTTCGGCCTCCCGTTCGCCGCGGCCTCAGACAGCAGGAGCAGTTGTGTCGGTCCTCAGTCGAACTGTAGAGGTAGACGCGTCTGAGAAATCAGTGTTCGATAAGGTAAGGGAAGTAAGGTCTCGGTAATCCTTTAAAAGCTCCTGTCGCTCCACCAGCCCAGACAGACAGACGCCGTCGGTGGCGGATTTTTTTTGAAGTTTGGGAGACGGCAGCGAGGGTGGGCCTCCGGCTGCTGGCGTTTACCATTGACACCGACCACAGTCGCTGGCCATGACGTGAATTTGAAACCATTTTACCCTGCCAGAATGACCATGCAAACGTTACCAGCGTAATTTATAAGGAATTACGTTCAGTATTGTTCTGAAGTGTTCCTTACAATGTCTTGACTCACTGGCTCGTCCGTCGTGAAGGATGGTGTTCCCACGCACATAAGGATTCCAGTCTGGGGAATGTAATTGCCTCGAAGAGTCATCATCGTGTGGCTTCTCGCCATACAGGTTCTGTGTAATTTATTTATGGGACTCTCCAAGACCTGGATGATATATAGCGCTAATGGCATTGGTCGGTGTCTGTGTTTTCGTCTTTTTCTTTGCCTGGTGTGCCGTCCTCTTTGTGGAGTGGGGCCATTTTGAGTCTTAGACATCTGGGGATCACATCAGAGTCCGCAGGTTCTCTCTAGAGGGGTGCGTGTGGTGCCCGAGCTAATGGTGTTCGGCAAGAGTGTCTTCCTGGAGCTGAGTTTTATAAGGGCTCTTCAGTGTGATGGCCAACTGACCCGGCAGCTCCGGCAGGAGGCCACTGTTCTCTGCCCTCCTTTTGGGTAACACCGTCGGCTTTATTCTCTCAGTAGGAGGTGTGTGTAGTGTGTGTGTAGTGTGTGTGTGTGTGTGTGTGTGTGTGTGTGTGTGTGTGTGTATGTGTGTGTGTGTGTGTTGGGAGTGCCACTTGGGGTCCACCTTTTGTAGACACTGCTGTGGTGTTTTGTTACCCAGGAGTTTGTGATTACCGCTGTACCTCAAATGGTTCATTGTTCTTTTCATAGAATTAAAATGGAAAAAAAGGAGTGGCCTTATGTATTCCATTGCATATCGTCACGTAGTATGGGTAGGATCGGCTCACGTATTT
>JAUUDW010532048.1:0-12143 GCA_032361385.1 Panulirus guttatus | reverse complement strand
CCTTTTTCCTAATTCTCTCCATATTTCAATTAGGGCCCGGCCTTTATGTGGATTTTTGTCCGTGACTGGAGCCTTGAACATAAAAAAGAAGAAAAAGAAATCTCTAAATCTGTGAAAATGTATATCATATGAGAATCATATCGGACAGATCAGAGTTAGAGTCTTCAAAAACAGCGAAAACAATGGTGCTGTCGGGACTAATTCTTTCTCCCCATTGGTGTATCAAGTGTGGGGAACGATTAAGTTTGGTAGCGGTGGCAACGCAACGCATGATCCAGCATGGGAATCACTTACTGCATACAGCCTTTAAACTAGTCATCGACCTTTAACCTCAGAAATAATAGTGTCCCTTCGAAGGCCTCAGATAACGCACTCATTAGCTACATGAGAAATCAATAAATCAAACAAGAGTCCTCGTCGGTACAGATATGCGATACATGTACGAACGCCCTTTTATTTGCGAAGTTTGCTGCTATACTGCTATATCACACACACACACACACACATAAACCAGCGAATGTAATGCCCTCATCATTTGCCTCAATGGCGAACATAACAAGCACATAGCTATGAAACCAAACATCCTATTGTATTTATTGTATGCGGCTAAGCAGTATTTACCATATCTAAGGTTATTCCTGATAATCATTCCAATGGTTTTTGCTTCTTTAACTTCTTGTATGGGCTTACCAATCATTTTGTACTCATGCTTTGCATTTTTGGAAGGATATATTTTGGAAGCCGGTTAAAATGTGATAAAGACTAGAGAAAAAAATGGGAACATCGATGAAGAGAGCAAATGAGGAAGTATTGGAAGTAGTAACAGGCAGATACGAGGTGAAGAGTTGATGGCGTGAGTATTTTGAAGCATTGTGGAATGAGTTCGATGATAAGGAGGCAGATTCGGCGGGCTCTGGGCATGGATGTATGCAAACGAGTTACTGCAAGTGGTTTGGTGAAAAGAGAAGAGGTAGGGAAAGCCTGTCGTAAGCTGAAGTGCGGCAAAGCAGCTGGATTGGATATAATTGCAGCTGAATTTCTTGAAAATGAGTGGGACTGTGTTGCTGATTAGTCAGTCATATAGGATCTTGAATATATGCCTGGGTCATGGTGACGTGACTGAGGATTACCGGAATGCATGAATAGAGCCAATGTAAAAACACAAAAGGGACATAAGTGAGTTTTTTAAATTACAGAGGTACAAGACTGTTCATTGTACAGCACCTGTCACGGCTCATACACCTCTCATGAATCATTAAACTCCCTTAGGCTCCCTTGATTCATGTGCCTCCAATGAACTCCCCAAAACTCATACACCTCCGATGTAACCCCATGAGTCATACATCTCCCTTGTACTTCCCATGATTCATACACGTCCCATGCCCCTCTCATGACTCGTAAACCTCCCATATACCTCCCATGACTCTTGCATCTCCCATGTGCCTTCCATGATTCTCCCTTTGACTCATGCACTTCCCAGGAACCTCCTATTAGTCACATATTTCCTATATACCTCCCTGACACATACACTTCACACTTAACACCTATTGATTTACCTTCCATTATTATTACAGGACTCACGTACTTTCTATGACACCCTCACACAAATATGATACTTACCACCCATATGGTACTTATGATACATGCCACTCACCTATCTCTAATGGTTTACTACTGCTCGTATGTCCACCATGTCTCACCCGCAGCTCCTATGTCTTCCATGACTCACCCACCCCTCGTATGTTTACCATGACTGACACAGCGTCTACGCATATCCAAGCCCGGCCACTGTCTACCTGTGCCTTCCAGTACTGGCCACCATCCACCTGTACCCGGCTATCAAAACGGTGGTGCTCCTGCTCTGACTTTCCTCCTACTGAACTTCTGCACCACTACTGTCGCTCCTTCCCCCTACCCTTGTGGTATCAGGGTTGGCAGGTGGTGGCCGCCTCCAAGCGCTACACTCTCCTTCCCATCCTATACCTTCAGCCATGCTCATACCAGCCTCCACAAAGTAATATTTCCATCTGATTATCCTCCACATCTGCAGATACATCAGGTCCCCTCACGTCCAGCGGCTTCTTGCACATAAATAATCACAGGACAATTTCTTCCCACGCCCATTGTATTCAGACATCCAACAATTTTTGCTTTAATTTGGCTTTTTCTGAGACAGGCCTTCCCTACATACTTTCTTTATTACTACTTCTAATTCTACTTATCTCTACAAAAGGTGCAGCTAAATTTCAACAGAGCAGTATCACAGAACTTTGAATATCCCAGTAGTTTATTTAGGCCGAGTAGTGTAATGTTAACGACCTTCTCCTCCATGGTGAGTGAGATATTGATGAGCCTGTATACTGTGACGCTCGATATTTATATGTTGCCCGATTGGTGCATCAGCCCCCTTTCCACCCTTGCCTACCGCTTCCACCTACCAACATACACTGACGCACTGACAGCACTTAAATGGCTGGTAAAGCACTGGATTCTCGCAAAGCATTCCTATGCTGTAGTCACGCTTAGCCTTCAAAAACTAACCTGGAACATCCAACCACATTCAGTAATCCTTCACAACCTACGCTACTACACAGTATAACTTTTCTGTTTTTCACTATGATGATATTTTTCTCTCACACCCTTTGAATGAATTCTCATTCCTATGAACCATCTCTTTTTTTCTGTAATCCATTCACCATTATTCATAACCCTAGCCAGCCTGGACTGAATGTTTCTTTAATACGTCAACAAAAGTACGACTGAAATCAATTGCAATTCCTTCATTAGGCCAGTTGATGGAATTCAGTATCCTAGCAACGCGGTAACAGCCCACGTTTTAGCTTTGATATTTCTTTTATTCTCCATAGACAATCATTATCACTCCTTGTACCTCTTGAGGAACATTATCTTATCATGCAGCCTAAATGCATTGTTGACCGGTGCATATTAAATTCAACTAAGCTATTAAGATTGTTACTGTGTGAATGCAAAGTGGGTAGTGTCAGCGAGACAGATATACACGATCATAAGCACTGCAGCCAACAATCAGATGTGACGTTGGTCTGGTTGATTGGCCTTAGATGGAGACTGGAAGGAGGAAACTATACAGCTTTGATTCTCACATTTGTTTTGCGCTGCTTTACCACTATTAGAAGCTAACTAAAAAAAAAGAAATATTATAATGTTGTGTACTGTGGATGGCACATGATTTTAAGGGTGGTTGCTCTTGTGACTTGCCACAACTTCACCAAATGTTTCATTTTTTGTGTCGTTTTTATATGGCAGGTACACGAGGATCGCTTGGCTCATAGTCGTAGTTGTCTTACGTCATCCACATGTCGTATATCCGTCGTTGAAAGACACACTCTAACCCACAAGTCAACCATGCTCCTAGTTTGAGAACTGTAAATTAATGCAATTGTTTCCTTATTATCTAAACAATCAAATACCATAACATCCATATCTCTTAATTGTATGTTGCTTAATTTATGTTCTTTATCAACTGGTCTGACCTGGAACCACCTGGCTTTTAACCTGAAATAAGAAATTTCCTTTGGCCTGTAGCATAACAGATGTATATATTTTCCAAACAATATATCCATCCATTTCTACGCCACTCCTAATATCTATATTACACTGCAGGCGACACAAACAGTTAATGGAACAACACTCTAGTTTTATCTCTGATAATGGACACGGTGCGGACTTAAAAGCAAGACCCAATTTCAACTATTTCTAATGAAAAAGTGAAAACTATGAAAGTTTATCATAAAAAGTAGGTAAATAAAATAAAGATGATTCAGAGGTCAGGCGTGTGTACGCTTGACTCCTGAAAGGGGAAAGTTATAGAAAGAGCAAAGGAAGAAAGAAAAAATAGAATTTCATGTCATAGTTGTGATGGAACCGAAGCTGGGATCATAAAGCCTTATCGCAGTGTGGCTAGTTTTTACACAAAAATGATAGTGACAAGCAGGCGTTAAGGTGCCTCGGGTCCAAGTCTCAGGGAACGGAACACATGTAGACGTCTCATGAGAACAGTGGCAGATATAACAACTATTCGTAGATCAGAGAAAGAGAGAAACATCAACATGGCAAATGAAGAAGGATGGTTGAAGACAGGTGAAAACACTAGAATTAATAAGGCAACTGGATTTTCATACCACCAAAGAGAATTAGACTCGTATAGACATGGAATAGCTATTCACGTGAAAGACAACTGCGGCATCTCTGCAATACTCAGATATAGGGAAGCATATTTCATAATGTTCACCGTGTCGGGTGTCCAGGATAGAATGGAAGATATGGTCACCCTAAACATATTTCTATGTTATTACAGAGCTGAATTGTGCTTCAAAATTTCAAGGTAGGAAAGGTAGAAATTAAGAAAAAGCATATGTAAAAATAGCAATTTGGCACCGTTGATTTCCATAAAGTTACTGCCTCCCCTTGGGAGATGTTGCACATATTCGAATGAAGAGAACATGTATATTCATTACAAGAAGACGAATGATTATAATAGTGGGAAGGGAAAGAAAAAAAATATACAAGATATAGATCAGAATCGTCAGCGTTATAGACTGCCGGAAAACATCGTTTACGAAGATCAGAAAGAACACAGTTGACAGGACAGAGCCTGAGGGATGCCACTGTCAACAGGATTAAAGAGGGAATTGGCCCCAACAGTGCGCACCGCGAAGGAGCAAATACAAAGGAAATCGGTCAGAAAAACAGAGGGATAGATTCCAGTAAAGCAGAGACTTGCCATGGGTCATGACAAAAAGTTAGACAAAGTTCTGAAGTGAGGAATCCCAGAGCTGAATCAGGGAAGAGACCGCTTGTGGACCTTGCTGTGCGAAAGACGATTGTTTGACGGGTTCAAATGGTATGTTAAGATAAGGTACCGGAAGGAGTAGCTTTATCTTTTGGAGAACAAGATAAAGACCGATCATTTAAAAGTAAAGATGAATCACAGACTTTACTGGACATGTCATCGGTTAAGAGGCAAAAAGACTTATCAACTGAGGATGTTACCTAAACACACTTTATTTTTCTATGACAGCTTGCTTGAAAACGATTAACAACTCAACAATGATTTTGAGTAGAAATGAAGATGAAATAAGAATCAAGATAGAAGTGCCTCATGGGATGATATTCTTTGATTCTGAATCGACAAGCATCAAAATGAAAAGCAACCAAATCTTGGGTAAGAGGCTTGGTAGAATTTTGGACGTCGAAATCCATCCCATCCAAGATTAACCTCCTTATATGGCCATCAAGGTCCTAGGCATCTTGGCCGGCGAATCAATGGTGATCCTAAGTTGAGTAGATGTGAAAGCTGCACAAGGAAGGCCGCCACTCCATCATAAAGTGCCAAAGTAGACTTTCACAGTGAGGAGTGATGGGTGGATAGGCCTAGTTTGAGAATTTAGGATGTGACTGGAAGACCCTAAGGTACAAAAAATAATGTATCTATAACGAAGGGGTTTAGAGGTAAGAAAGAAATCGAGGTTGTTCGCGGAGGGGTTGTTACAATCAGGAAATCATTTTTCTGTTTAGTTTATTTCCACAGATGAGTGAGGAAGGAAAAAGACTGGACCTTGATTCCACCAGAATTGCTGCGAGTAGAGCCGGCCTAAACTTTGTAGTCCACACTGGAATCCACTGCAAAGAGGATTTCAGCGAGTGAATGTGAAGAATGCTGCGCGTCGTGGCACGAAATCAAATTCTTGGAAAAGATGTACATAGTTAGAGGAACCGAAGGGGGGAAGGGGAACACGGAACAGGGGAGGAAATCTGGTCGGTGTTGGGAAACACAAATTCCATGAGGCAAACACGGATGTTTTAGCGCTGCAGTAGCCACCAGTAATGCCTCTGGAGTGCAGACAGTGGTAAAGATTATATTCTAAAATTTGATAATGAAAAGGGGAGGCAGCCTTGGACTTTTAAGCTTTAGAGAAACGAGGTTTGGGTGAGGAAGTACATGGATGATTTTTGACAATGAGGAGGCTGGCTCAGCGACACCGGACGATGCAGTCGATAAAGAGGCAGTTCTCGGAGCAGTGGGGGTGGGATGGTATACTTGAAACCCAACTATACTTTAAGCGCAAGAAAGAACCATTTTTTTCATTTTTTTGACGAGAGCTCAGATGGACCACCTGAGCTATGAATATCTACACTTAGTTTCTAATCTACTCCTGTTGTTAGTTACAAAAAGATTGAACACTTCCAAGTGAAGCCTAGCCAAATGGGATCCCGACATCTGGAAGACCAAGTGATATCTTACAATATCAATGATTGAATCTAAGATTAAAACATGTATATGGAGACCATATTCCAAGTTTCTAAATCATAGGCCTGCATTCAATGCAGCGAAGTTCTGATTAGCAAGAAAGAACCAGCCCAGAGCCAGAGTTCATTTCAGCAGAGCATTTCAAGTGGCTATACTTGATGCTTTGAACAATACTAATAACTCACAGAGTTCATGTTATATCTTCTGACCTATGCAAATTACTGTCTCTTTTCCGTAACCTAACCCAACTGTAGACTAATCTAACATCCGTCAATGCTTGCAGATGGTAAATGCTGAAGATATACATATTCAGTTTAGTCTTCATTGAGAAGGAACGCCCGATCCCGCCCATATAAGGCCAACACTGAGTCACTCAGATGACTTACTACCTGACAAATTCCTGATACTCTAGATGATGTAAGAGGATCTTTTCTCGTCGTTAAAAAGGTACAACGATTCCCATATCAGCCATGTGTTCAGAAAGAGCTTCATTTTAATGCAGGACGATGATAGACAGAGAATAAGATAATCTTCTTTTGTATGTTAAAGGCTCCAACCACGGACAAAAGTCCATATCAAGGCCGGGACCTAATTGAAATATAGAGAATTAAGAAACGGAAAAAAAGACAAGGGAAAGCAATTACGAATTTTTGAGAAAGTGAAAAACCTGTCTTTTGAAATGTGTCAGGTCATAGTTATTGGGTAAGACATGAGAGAGTAGAGAGTTCCAAAGCTTCGACGTGTAGGGAAAGAAGCAGTTATCAAAATGGCACATCCATGAGTTGCCAATGGCCACACAATAATCATATAACGCAACAGTTTGCCGACTATTGCGTGGTCTAGCAGCCAGCTCTCGGGAGCAGAAACCAAATTAGTACCTATAGAAAAGGGAAAGTTAACCAACATTGCAGCGTAAGGCAAGGGGTCAAGTTTAGAAGTTAGCCTGGGTCAGTTTATAAGTCGGACCGCTTTCGACTCAACTCTGTCAAGTAAGGATACAGAGCTAGAACCATTCCAAATGTGAGAGCAGTACTCCATACAAGGACGAATCATTTCCTTGTAAAAACGGAGCATCTGTTCAGAAGAGAAGTTACGACATCTAAACAGGACACCCAATTTCTTAGAGGCAGACTTAGTTATTCCCATAATGTGGAGTTTCCAAGAAAGAGTGGATATTGCACTGATACCAAGTATGTTTATTGAGTCAAGAGATGGAATTACAGAACCGTCAAAGGAGACACGAGAGTTGTGAGGAATTTTTGATAGAAAGATAGGTAGAAATTGGGTCTTGGAAGCACTAAACATAACAAGATCTTGTGTACCCCACTGAGATATCCTGTCCAAGTCTGACTTTACTGAGGAAGCTGTGTCAAGACGAGATGTAGATCGAGTGAGAGAAGAAGGAGCAGAACTGAAGGATGAGGATGGATGCAGTGTTGAGTTGTCAGCGTATGAGAGCATTGCATTGTTTATGGAAGAGAGGAAAACGTTGGAAAAAAGGAGAAAATGTGTAGGTGACAGGACAAAACCTTGAGGGACACCGCTGTTGATGGAGAAAAAAAGGGTAGACTGATCCATCAAGAGCCACAAAGATAAATCGGCCGGAGAGGAAGCTAGATAACAAGGAGCAAAGAGAGGGAGGGAAGCCAAAAGAAGGGAGCTTAGAGATAAGACCGCGATGCCACACCCTGTCAAAAGCCTTAGATATGTCAAAGGGCAACTACACTTGAGTCCGCAAAATCTTTCAGGGATGATGACAAGACATTAGTAGGATAGAAAAGAATATCACCAGTGGATCTCGCTTTCCGGAAGCTATACTGGTGATCAGAAAGCAGACTGATTTTCGAGGTGTTTAAGGATATGGGAGTTGAGTAGGGATTCAAAGACTTTGGAAATGGCAACTACACGATACTGAGAGGGGTCAGAACGGTCACCCTTCTTAGGGATGGGATGCTTCAAAGGATGTCTCCAAGGAGGATGAAAAGTTTTGGTTTTCAAACAGAAACGAAACAGACGAGCAAGTTCAGTGCACGGGGTTGAATGCCATCAAGACCATAAGCTTTGCTTGTGTCCAAAAAAAGAAACGCATCTCGGACAGTCCGAAAAGAGATTATGAGGAGAGTCATAGGATTAGTAAAAGGAGCATCAGGGGGGAAAGGGAGTGTTAGAGTCATCCAAGGAGGAGTTAGAGGAGAAGCGGGAACCAAAGAGAGATGCTTTATCTTCGGGAAAGACAGCTATAGTACCGTCAGAGCGGATTAGTGAAGGGAAAGTAGAGCGACAGAAGTTTTTAGAGATGCCCATAACTAAAGACCAGAAAGATCTATCCGTGGATGACTAGGACAGGTTATCTCACTTTCTTTGAATTATGGGGCGCTTCGCCTCACGGATGACGTGCTTGCAATGATTGCGGGCAGTGATAAAAGCTGAATGGGAGCCAGAGGAAGGAGAGATTTTCCATGCCCGATATGCCTAGTCTCTTGCCTGAAGGGCTTCAGAACAAGAACGGCTGAAC
This sequence comes from Panulirus guttatus, assembly GCA_032361385.1. Classification (NCBI taxonomy): domain Eukaryota; kingdom Metazoa; phylum Arthropoda; class Malacostraca; order Decapoda; family Palinuridae; genus Panulirus; species Panulirus guttatus. Next base: position 3,339 of record JAUUDW010532048.1, on the reverse strand, counting down.
CATGGATTGGACGAAAAAGAAGTCTATGAGGAAGAGTGCATAAATGTTTCCATTCCCTCAAGAACAACCTCTGATATGCGTTTAGCAGAGGCAGAAGAACCACCATCTAAGAGACAGTAATTACCAAAGGAAAGTCAGAAAAGAAGTTACTTAAATTATTCTAGTCAGCTTTGATTAGGTGCTAGCATTTACGCTTAGAAGGGGCTGCTGGAGGGGGAGGTACCTTTAGAATAGATACATGTATGAGAGTGTGATCAGATGAACCAACTGGGGACGAGATTGTTTATTCACAGCAGGATGGAGAAGAGTTGAAACACAAATCAAGAATATTAGAAGAGTAGTCACATCGCTCAGGAATGTGGGTAGGGTGGGAAATAATTTGCTCAAAATCATTGAGAATGGAGAACGTGAGGGCTTCAATCCCTCCACCATCCGTATGGGAGAAATTCATCTCTTTCCTATGGTGAACACTGAAATCGCCGAGGTATAGGATCTCGGCTTGCGGGTGAGAGAATGTCACAGTCTCGTGGCAGGATTTTAGATAGTCGAATAAGTATATAAAATTCGTAGAATTAGGAGAGCAATAGGCGAAACAGAGGACAAGTGTGGTAGTGGAGACAGACCTTGAGCCACGTACCAACAAAGTTTGAGAACTCATGATCCTTGAGGCGTGCAACAGGTGTGTTTTTGTTGGAATAAGCACAGACACCACCTTTGCGCCGGAATCGACAGTGGAGGTTATAGTTAAATATGAAAAAGGTACTAGTGAGAACATCATTGGACAACTGTGTCTCAGACAGAAGCAAGATATTAGGAGAGGTAATAGACAGATGGTGTTCAACTGAAGAGAGGTTACTAGAGAGACCACGAATGTTGGTATAGTAAATAGAATAAGAGGAAGGTTTAACAGGGAGGGAAAGGTCGTTGGAGGGGCCGCAACTACTACTGCCAGATCCCTCCCTCTCATTGGCAGTAGAGTCAGGCTGAAACCCAGAGATTCTTGGCACCCCATGTTGCCGGAGAACTGGGGCCATAGATTGGACGGACTGTAATGATGATACTAGTAAGTGTTTGAGTGGACAGGAATTGGTAAAAGTACTTATGTGATAAAAGCAGAAATAAAAAGCAAGGTTTGAATAAGTGTATAGTGTTTGTAAGAAGGTGGTGGGACTAGTTCGATACTCCAGTTTTGATGAGACAGAAAGTTAGACCAGCAATCCTGACATGGAGAGTGTAGGATGGTTCCGGGCACCACTTTCACGCTCCTCAGTCAGGGCGGTAGCATCACCCTGGGCGGCTGTTGTCAACAACCCACTACCTACTACACTATACCTCGTAGAAGAGGGAAAAGGGAAAGATGAAGCAGATGATGAAATGATGAAGTATGTGGATGAAGGATGTTCTCATGAGACAATATATGTAAAGTTCATGGTTCAGTGTTTGTAGGTAAGAATATACGATCATGTGAGACTTGCGCAGACAGACATAAGGGCTTGCGGTACTCTCATCAGGATATTCCTTTCCACGTTCACATGTTGGGTACATACTGGAGAAAAAACGTTGCTGGGCGAAGTTCTGGAAAGAAAAAAGAGACCCTTGGTGACATGTTCGTATATTCTTACCTACAAACATTGAACCATGAATTCTCCATACATTGCTTCATGAGAACATTCCTCATTCATATACTTCATCATTTTATCATCTGCTTCATCTTCCCCTGTTCTCTCTTCTACGTGGTATTGATGTGTGCATACCGTTGCTGAACTAATCTACAAGCAATTTTCACATATCGTATTTCAATCTTGGCGTTCTCGTATCCTATTCAGTTCAACATATCTACCCCACAATAAAATCTCAGAACCTGCATAACCTCCTCCTGCACTCTTGGTAACAACGATACTTGTCATATATACGTCCCACACTCTTATGTACAAGGGATGTCTGAATCACGTAAGCCTTCCAGCACCACCCCGTTAACACAGTCACTACCTTCATAACCTGGATCAGAGTACAACAGTTACCTTACCTTGCAGCACTGCAGTACCTCAGTGCACATTCTTTCATGTACTAAATATGTAAATCAACTCGTCAAATTCTTTTGGAAGAGTGTAGGTTATGGATCATGTGGGATTAATAATGAACACATTAAACATCTTATATCCTTGAAATTATCAGTACATTTAAGTCCACTGTACATCTGGCGTTAGTATTACTGTCGTCACTGTAAGGAATGTGAACAGAGTGATGCAAGGATAATGTAGTGTACCCGTTAAGCGACTGCCCTTAATGATTAAGGTCTTCTTGTTGTATGTAGATCAATAATTCAGACGCCATTTATCACTGTCATGTGGATACGACCTAGGCAGAGTTTTCTTCTGTCAACCTGCGTGTGACTTTCAGTGGAAGTGATGTACATGAAGATGTACCTTCAAGCAAACTTGGATTTATTGAACCCTATTGATATAATGTGTCTTCTGTAACAGTGGCTCTGTACAATACAATGAATATGCTGTGCTTTATAGAACTTTCACTCAAAATTGTTTATTGAAATTTACATGAGCCAGCTCCTCTCCTCTCCGGCTTATGGGGACGAGTGGGCTGCTACAAATCAGTTCATTAGTAATAAATTCAAACCCCACGCGCATCCGAGCAGCACCTCCCTCATGCTCATATATCTTCATTTTACCTGAGTGTTATTTTACCCTAACCAGCTGCGATTTGTTTCAATCACACTCACTACCTTAGTCATTACTCCTACTCTGTTCCTTCCTACCTGGCTCCAATACTCTGTTGTCCATTAAACCACTGTGTCTTCATTTGCCTTCTGTGTTTCATGCACTGCATGTCCCACCTTTACTTTACAGCAAGCCAAAAAGAAATCTATTGCAACGTATTGCTACTCCCTGTTGCTTTATATTCCCCTCGAGAGCCAACCTCGACACTCTCCCCTGCTCACATCTCCCCTTCCCTTACCTTCAATAGGGTTCCAGTAATCTATTGAAGTTCAGCACTCTTACATAGCTTTCCCACCACCACTTGGACAGAGAACCCTAACAATATACGAAGAGTCATGGGTCACCAGAGTCTCTGTTCATTATACTAGCGTATTAGCATTATGACTCATCTCTGAAATGGAAAATCATTTCTTTTTATTGCATAATCAAAGTCTTTTATTGTCGATAACACAGCAAGGTTCCCTACTTCTTTGTTCCGATTCTTATCTCAAGAGAATAGGACCATTCTGGTTTTACCGACCAGTTCCACCAGTCAGTCAGTCAGTCAGTCAGCGGACTTTCTTCAAAGCGTTCGTTCTTCTTTTTCCGTTTGCTTCTATCACAC